>JAYKTE010289146.1:0-11473 GCA_036873565.1 Xipholeptos notoides | reverse complement strand
TTGCCTTCCAAACACTCTAAAAAGTGTGTACGGAGCCAAACAGCATATATACATACATATATATATATATATATATAACAGGGATAAAATGTTTGGTCAGAGACTCATACAGTCTGCACACTTCAAGCCATAAGAAATTTTACATTTGGATGCAAATGGAATTTATCTAAAATTTTTGATAAGTTACAATAAATTTTATATTTTGGATAGAGCTATAGTCTTAGATATTTGTATTTTATAACATATCAACCTCTTTAGGTCATTTAATACTGAAAAGGATCAATTTTTGATAAACATTATTTTTGTCCACTCAGTTTTTTTAAATAACACAATATGCACTATTTAATCCATAGCTGAAGAGAATGTGGGGATTAATATATTTTCTAAGGGTATTAGTCCAATTATGAATGCAAATGGAATGGCTGGGATTCAAACTCGCATATTACGATTCCAAAGTCTGACTGCTTATCCACTCCCCATTAGATATTTGAAATAATTCAATCTTTAAATGAATAGAAAGAAAATAAGTATTTATATTTCTGGTCAATCAATTTTTAGAATTAAATCTGTTAAGTTGTAATATAAGCAGACCTGTTGTTTGTATTTCAGCTGGTTTTAAATATACCTTTTCCCTGGGTCGTTCCCTGGAAGCAAAGTCATGCACATCATGGCATCCAACTATAGCACATCATTCATGATGATTGATGCAAAGTAATGACAATTGATACCAAGTGACAAAATTCTCAGCAGTATTAACAAAAAATGTTATCTTTCAGCGATATTTTGCATTTCACTAAGCAAAATTATTGATTTGTTTATTACATTCTTTGCTTTAATCTTTTCCATTTAGAAATTGGAGTGGTCTAAATTAGGATTCAGAAAATTTTAAGTTGTAATCATCTCTTAAAAATTAAAATAATTTTGGATAATGCTTTGAAGCATATTATCAATTATAGTTTCACAATTGAAAAATAAATCAAAAATAGTTTTGTTATACTGTATCATTCAATATTGGACAAATGAAATCAAATTTTGGCATTTTAAATAATCTTCCAGCTGAATTGAATTGTGTTTCTAAGGCATGTCAAAAAATATTTTTATATCTTAAAATTAAAAATATTGCAAGATAGATGGTTTTAACAAGTAATTCTTTTATAGAACATATATTATATACATTTTTCTTTTGTTTACATTTCCACCTAGCTTATGTCAATTAGCTAAAAACAAACTCTGTTCTTTATTTGTGGACTTTGATACTTTCTAAACTTTGACAAGAATCTTAAAGTCCAACTAGATTTCAAACTTAAACCTAGTATCATACTCAAACATTTTAAAAATCCTATACTGTTACACATTACTAAAAAATAAGAAAATTCCCTCATTTAACAGGTTTTTTTCATTGATAGCATCTGTTATACACTGCAGACCCAATCTAACATGTTTTATGGTGGTCATTAATAGTGACTGTGTGATAAACAAATCTGTGTTATATCAGGCCATGTTATATCTAGCAGTGTATTAACATTTGTATCTATTATCTTTGCCCAACAATTTTAAGGTCATAATATCACTTTAAATAATTGCTAAGTTTACAACACTTGATAAATTAATTCATAATGGAAAATAAGGTTAATTATACACTGTGATTATAAATCATAAAAAAATAATTTAAGCTATAAATTTGTGTTTCACTCTTTTCCTGATCCGAAACTTGGACAAACAAAAATGAGGTTGAAATCTATTTTGACTTTTCAGCATAGGTAAACACATTTTTATGGGGATATTACTAAGAGATTTGGCTAGAAACATTCTTTTTTGTTCAGGAATGCTGATATATCTAAAATAATACTTTTTAAGAAAATGACTTTTGCAAATTTATTAATTTATCCGCAGCATATTTTTTATGTATCTAGCAGTTCTATAAATGAGAAGCTTCTTCATTTTCTCTCAGAAAAATATTTAAACATTTGTTAATGATTACTAAGAATATCTGTTTAAAGGAATCATTAAAGAGCCTATAAAGAAGAAAGGCTATCGATTAGATACTCTAATACAAGTTTTCCAATGGATCCAAAATAATTTCTTTGACCTTTTAGTTAGGATCAAAAATGATATTTATTTTATAACCATGTAGACTTAAAGGACAAATCTTTTAAGGATACACATGTTTCTTATTTGATGAACCTCCATTTAAATGATATGAACTTTAAAATTTTGATGTAGAATTGTATACTATGATAATATGCTGAAAATGTTGAAATTGTTCAACCCCTTGTTGTTCTCTTGTCTCATCTACTCATATCTCAATTCGTTCATAATTTTTAATCTTTCTAGAAATTGGTGACTAATGGGTTAAAGCTTCAATTCTTCATTGATTTGTTCACATCTATGCATAGAATAAAAAACTAAGCCTTGATTTTGATTCTTAAATTCAACAATCTGTGAACTTCATATGATCGACTAAATGATTGATTATAGATGATTTATAAAAAAAGAACATTTTGCTCAGAGCTTAAAAAATTTCATATAAAGATAAAATTAGGTGGCATATTTTTCCCTGTCATGGTCATTATGAAAAAAAATTTAATTTGTCAGAGAAAAAAATTGAATTTTAGAATAACATGCCAATGATTGAAATCTTCCTATCTGAAAGCTATTTTCATAAAAATCAGATATTCTATTTCCATTTTTTTCTCTTATTTCACCTCAACTTCAAACAACTTTTTCTAAGCAGCTGTTTTCCAAGATTCAAACCTAAATGCAAAGCTCTTTTCTTTTACATCATCTTGTACTTTAAGATCACACTAAATGTAAATAGGTGAATTTGGTTTAATAAATAAATAAATTTCTGTAAAATTTGGGTCATCTTTGATTAATTCTCATAATTTTTTATTCAATAGCTTTATTTAATACTGGAACCAATAAATAAGAAAGATTGAAGTTGCATAAATCAGTACAGTGGATCCTATATTATGTGACTGCCCCAACTGCCATCGAAAACTGGTCACCTATGAGAAATGGTCAGTCACTAAAGACTCATGCATGCCTATATTAATAATGACCATTAATAACTGGTGGTCACTGATGACTTGGGTCTTATACACCAGGATTCACTGCATTTCATCTGACTGGAATAAAAATAGGTCAAAATAGATTTCATTCTCTTTTTGCATTTTGCATTCCCTTGAGTAAAGTTGTCATTATTTTTACTATCCATTACAGATCTTCTATCATGTATGATTTGCCGAGTAATAAAAATAATCATTTTTATAGGGAATTTTCACAGCTTGAAAGGTTTGCATTATGAAGCCACATTGGTTTCATGTTAGGCAGTTTAACTTATCTTGGTAGTTTACTTTGATGTTTTTTTGTTATCTGAAATAGCCAATATATGAAATGGAAATAAGAGAGGAGATAAATGTTTCTTCAGATTTGGGTTAGCGACCATTTTGCTTCTAATCTGGTTATTAATCAATAAAATCAAATAAGTTGATAAGGTAAAATGGCACTTTTAAAAAGTATGTCAAAGTTAACTCACAAACAAAGTATGTCAAAGTTAACTCACAAACAAAGTTTAATGTCAGAAACACCAAATCTTAAGGTAAAATTAGGAATTCATAGATAGCAAACTAAATTTGATGCTACAAAAAATAAGATTCAATATCTGAAGATAATTCTTCACTTCATATTAACAGGGTTGTATGAAGTGAGCTGTAATTACTCCTATATTTTGTTTAATATACATTATCAAAAATTATAGACGTTACATATCTGAATTTCCAGGCTTGTTTCCTAATAATATTTTGTAATATTTTTATCAAGGCTCTTGACTATTTTTTTTAGCTGTCATTAAAATTACTTGTTTTAAAATATTGATTTAAAGATAATCTATTTATTTTCATATTTTTCATGTAGTTATTATTTGTTTATGGATCAATGCCATTTTCAGCTTTGATAAATCTATCTTTTGTTTGTATCATTCTATTTATTAAAAAAACTGTAGGAGTTTGTAATAGTACAAATTGTAGATTATCCAAGATGCTGTTGACAAAAATAAAAACTACTGTCAAATTCATAAAATATTATCAAATATACAAAAGTAGTATTAGAATTGAAACTATCCAGGAACTTCGTCTTTAGTCTAATCAATATGTTGCAAAGAAAGCCAGTCCTTGATTCATCAAAAAGTAGTAATTGTCTTATTTCTGTTATGGATTATATCAATTACAAATAATTATAGAGTAAATTATTTTTGAGTACAACCTTTCATTATGACATAATCCAAAATGAATCAGCAAAATACACTTTAAAAAAATGGTTCTTTAAAATATTATTTATTTCTTTAATTATATCTAATATAAGGATAAAGAGTAATTTATTCTTTTCATCTCTTATGATAAAACCAAGTAAAACAGTTTTTCTTCCCTTAAGTCTTTTTTCTTCCTCGTTTAATAACATATTAAATAGTAAAATATTCAATAGACATTTGGAAAAACTTCCATTTCCATAATTAGCGAATAACTGAAGATGTCAATCTCTTACATGACTCATGTTATATGTTAAACTATTAAGATATCACTCAAAATAACATTCTGGTAAAAAGGGAATTATTAATTAACACTGAATAGTATACTATAAGTAATAGAAAAAGATTAATAGTAATGTAAGGTGTGCAAATGGAAAAAAAATGTATATCCTGATTCTGTTTCTTCTGGCCTCTTTTTAAAAGTCCATAACCCAAATACATTAATATTTAAAAAAACAAATTTAAATATAAAAAAGAAACAATCCATTTGTGAGTCTAATGTTTCTTCCATAGTAAATGTGACAGGAAATTGCCTTCATTTTTATTGGTTTGTAGTAAGAGTTTTATATTTTAGAAAAGGAATTAAATGTTTTACATAAGCAATAGCATGATTTATTTTATTCAGTTTTTGTGGAGATACCTTAAAGCAAAAGAAAATGAATAAAAAATGAGAAAACCTGGTAACACCTGTTCTTTCTTTATGAATAATAATAATAATATGAAAGAAAAAATATCAAAATAACCTTGATGTATAGTATTTTTCAAAAATAAATTTTGCAATAAAATTGTCTGTAAAAAATATATGACCTAAAATAAAATCCTGAAGCAAAATTCTAAAAAGTAAAAACCATTAGATTTTTTAGGGGAAAAAATATGATTGAAATTCATATAAGGAAATAGGTTATAGCAAGACAAATTTGTATTTTGGTGCTTACACAGTTTACCTTTTTCTGAAAATATTAAATGTTTGATAAATAAATAACTTTTTGAAAAAAACTATTCCACTGACTAATAAATGAATTTTCATTGTATAGAAATAATAGTATAAAAATAGCTCTCTTGAATTTTTGAAGTTTGCATGGTGATAGAAGCAGAGGTAGGTCAGAAACACTAGGTAAAAACTACTCGGTTGGTTGGATCAAAGATGTTTGAAAATGGCTCTCAGCTCTATTTTTTCACAGAAGTGGCTGTGAGTAAAGAGTGGGTATAGTTTACAATGTTATATGATCAAAATATTTGAAGATTAACTAAGAGTTGTTCAATAGCGACCCATGCAACTGCTATTGCGCAAAAATTCTGTGTTGCTGAGGATTTGACTGGCTATGTAGTCAATGGCTATTTTTTATGAATGATTTGTGCTGAAAATTTTGTTCATATTTGACAGCAAACTATAAATGAACCATTGCAGTGACTGAATAACACAAAGTCTTTTTCCATAGAAATATACAAATGTTCCAAAAGTAATGGTTCTTATTCTTTTATTCCGTCTGAATGAATCAAAAGGGAATGCAAATTACGTAGTTATAATGACTGAACTCAAGCATTCATGACCTGAAAGTTTCATCTTTTTGTTGTAGATCTTTGTGGAGTGAGACTCTAAGAAAGCAACTACTGTCATGGATATGTGTCAGAGGTGTCATTGAATTCCTCCATGCAGAAAAATTGAGCCATTTAACATTCACCAGCACTTGGTGAACAAAGCCAATGCACTTGATGCCAGCACAGTTAGGAAATGGGTTCATCCATTTCAGAGTGTCAACAGAGATGTAAATAACAAGCGCTGTCCGGATGCAAAAATGGACCACTATGTTCATTGCTAGCAAAAGTTCACTGAGATTGGTGGTCACTATGAAGGAAATAAATTTTGGAATACAACAGATTACTAGTTTTAATGGTATATTTTGTAGTTCTTCAACTTTTTGAGTTAAAAGTTAAAAAATTGGAGCTATTACTTTTGGAATGACCTTCATATTATACTTTTTATCAGTAACAATATTCACACAATTTAACTCATTGTAAGTAGCACAGCTTTTGGAAGATTTGGTTTAGAGACATTAGCTGTATTATTATTAGTTAAAAGTTATTGAAACCTGTTTTAAAAAAAATTGTTCTGAATTTATTTAAAATTTTTCTTTTATTAATTCCCGACTGCATCACAATACAACAATTAAAATTCTATTTATTTTTACTATAGATATTATATTTGTTATTAATTACTTACTCAAGTCTTTTAGCTTAAAATTATGTTTACTAACTTTGAAGCTGTCTTAGAGCTAGTTATCATCTGACTTTAAAAAAATAAAATAAAATAAAACGATTAATAAGCACTTAACTACAACAGTTTCGAAACACGAGTCAAAAGGTGTTTTTTTTACTTTCACTTCTGCCTCTATTCCATATAGAGCTAGTAATCACCAATCTTTTTTTTTCTATGTGATGATTTTTTTCTAGGCTTGTTATCACCAATCTCTCATTTGATTCCCTATCCCATAGTTGAGGCATTTTCAATTATCATCAATCTTTTCTAGACAGGAGACAGAGAATGAGTCACTCATTAAAACAGAAGATGATTAGTATTAATACACTCTATTTCTAAGTGTTACTATTTATTTGTGTTAAACATAGAAATGCTGAGTTTAATTTGAAGACCATATATAGGTATACTATTTTTACTAGTTTGGATCAATTAAATTGTTAGAGAATGTTAATTATTAAGGTGATAAAAGGAGAAAAATGATAGTAATATAATAGTTATTGTAATAGTAATACATTATTTGAGTCTTAGTAGTATTGTTGACAATGACAGCGATGATAAGTATAGTCAAGAAAGGGTGTGGTCACATGGCACTATGAAAAGAAGTAATTTTAGTAGCAATTTCAGTGGAATTATTGAAGTTGATCAATATCATGAATCCGTATCAAGGGCAAATCCTAGTTTGATCAACTGAAAAGAAACAAAAAAAAGAACAGATGTTTGTGATAAATTCATAAATTGAATATCTGTATCTTCTTTGTCCTTAATTTCAACTGAAGAAAGAAAAGGTTTCTTGATTTAATAAACCTGATGTTAATTCTTTTTGGAGGTAAATGACTATTCTTTAGCTTCCACAACATCCACCCCAAACACCAGATTGACACAGGCAGCAGGATAGAGTGAAACAGCTGAGATCACTTTGCATTCATCTCCTTTTTGTTTGCCTCTCTTTCTAGATTGTTTTTTTTAACAGTGCTTTAAAGATGTGTATTCTTAACCACAAATCTTCATATAATCAGTTTGAAACGGTTTGTACACACCATGTGATAACAAAATATATCTATTAAAAAAAATCAAATTGTTTTAGTTTCCTCTTGTTACAAGATAAAGGAAGGAGAGCAATTTTAATATTTAATTGTGCAATTCATCATGCTTTCCTCTGATTTATGGTAGGAAAATTTATTTTTAGATTTGTCCAATGCAAAGATTAATGATCTAAAATATGTATTTTGTATTATGTATATATATATATATATATATGAATATATAAGTAAGCAATTTATCTAAGAATGAACAATTATTTTATATAGGTTAATATTTTAGAGAATTCTCATAAAATAATTCATTCCTTCATTTTTATTTAAATCTATTAATGCAGTATTATTTGATTTTATATATTAAGTAATTTTGTTCATAAGTGCCTATTCTCAAGTAAATGGTTTAAAATCTGATGAAAATTAAGGTATGACCTTTTATTTAACCACATAACAAAACATTTTCTTAAGAAGCAAATTCATTGGATCTATGTACTTTTACAGAACACTGACTTTTGTTACTAACACAAGATTGAGAAGCTTATGAAATTCTTAAAATGCAGCATGAAAAGGATAAAAATACTTATTGTAATGAAATTTCTTTCTCTCTCTTTATATATATATATATAGCTAACTAGATAGATATATAGAACAATAAATAGGTGGAAAGAGGGATCAGTTCATATGATAAGCTACTTATTGCGTGCTCTTTAAATTATACAATTCTCTACTGTTACACAGGACATCACTAAACTTTGTTAAACTTAATTTGTCAGGTAAATGGAATGCATAGTGGACAATAAGATAGGTGTTACAAAAAGCTAGAAGAAACCCTTTTTTTATCATTGATTTAATATATGTTCTGAAATGATACAATTGTTTTTATATGACAGAGTAAATAATGCAGAGGAAGAAATAGTAGGTGGATGATAAGAGTTTGCAGCTTATATAACAACTATTAATCACTTCAAATGTGTCACAAACACACAGGTTTTTCAAGTTCAGTATATCTCAACTCTTATTTTGAATTAAAGGTTACAATGTTTAGATTTTTAATGAAAGTGAATTCAAAAATTCATTGGAGTTCAAACTTGATTTTAGAGTTAGTTCGCTAAGGATTAAACAAATTAAAATTACAGATCACTGAAAATGTCAAGATCTGAATATTTCTTTCTAGTTATGTCGTGGAGCAATCAGCTGCTCACTGTAAAGCATTGTTGAGAACTTAAAGATAAAACTGCTATTTATGAAAAAGTTTAAAGTTGGTTAAGCAATAAACCCATTAAAGGAAGATACTCTTGAAATATTTACAAAGTTTCAAAGTTTATTTAATGAAAAAAATAAATTGCTGAAAGATGTAGAAATGTCTAGGCTGATGATTATTTTAATAACAACACATAGATTAAAGAAAAAAAGCGTCTTATTGTAAGTTTTTGGAAAAGAATTGTTAGTGGAAATGAATATTATCTTCTAATTGACATGTACCATTGTCTGAGACAGTTTAATTGGATACAGAGAAAATTGAGTCAGTTCTCATTGTAGGCCACTAGCATTTATGTTGTTTTTTTTACTTGCCTTAATTCATTTTGATTTTATTTTTTTATCTTTTCTGAAAGATATATACTTTCTTTATTTAGTTCCTCTTCCCTGGAAAAAAATTTAGAAAATAAAATCTTAAGCGTCACTGTTCTTCAAAATTGTATTCAATCCTATACTTAAAAGAAACTTGAGTTAAATGCATATTTCACAGAAATCAATCAGTTGTAGTAATCATTACATTTATACAAAAATTAAGCTTCGGAGTTAAAGTTTTGAATATAAATACTTTGAATAAATTAATAACATAATGATATAGCCTTACAATGCTTTGCATTTGTTTGTTGATTTAGTTTGTATTTTGGATATTTAATGCTAGGATCATTTGTGATTAATGTTCTTTTGTTAACACAGTTTTTTATTAATAACACCAGATTCACTATTTAATCCATAGCTGGAAGAAGTATGAAAATTCATACCTTTCCCATTGGTATTAGTCCTAATGGGAACATGAGAGAGTGGATGGGATTTGAACTTGCATATTATGATTTCAAAGTATGCATGCTTATCTATTGTCCTAAGTGTACTTCCTTTTGTTAAAAGTGTGAAATAAAAACATTCTGGACAAAAAATATTTCAAAAGTGAAAAAAAAAAAGATTAATAATAAAAACTAAACATTCATGGCTCATTAGATGAAAACAAAGTTTAAAGATATTCTAAGTAATTTTAACTTGGATATTTCTAATTGGACCCTGACTTTGAAAGATGGGGAAGAATATTTGAATATTATGAAGAGAATTATTGCAGAAGACTATATTTAACTATTGTTATTGATCTCAATTTATGGTCAATGGAATAAGTAGGAATTATTCAATAAGATTGAATAAAGAGTTCAATTTTAAGGTCAATGAATGCTACTGAATTCAAGCAAAAGCCTTTGTTAAAGGTTAGCAAAGTATAAAATTTGGAATTATCAAGAAAAAAAATAATTGAAAGGATTTGCATAATCCTAGATGCATAGTGAATGAGTATCGCTGTTCTATGTTTATATATATATACTAGAAAAAAGTGATTTCTTCAGTCAACCATTCAGCATGGGTTAAATTAAAGAGTTGATTAAATGGGAATAATATTTCATCAATTCGGAATTTTCTGAAATCTTTAAAAAATTGTAGGTTTTTTTTCTCATCCTAAAAATATTTCTAAATTAACCAAATAATAAACACAAGTATAATAAAAAAAGTTAATTCATCATTCTCTCCAATTAGCTAAAATTAGAGGTTCAATTATCATATAGAATAATTTATATTAGTTATATACAAAGTAAAATATAACAATAGTGACACTTGGTTTGAGCTAACTAGAGAGAGAAAGCTTGTCTTGAATATGTTGCAAAAACCCTTGCCCACAAACGCACACAAAAAGTTAAAGGTTCCATTGTAAGAATAAAATTGGGTTTACTCTTGGTAGTCTATCTGGTAAAATAGAATAAAAACATCATTATTACTTTGTTAAAAGGTTTGTTTGATTTGCTTTTTAAAATAAAAAATTAAGCATTTATCACTCATTTTTAAGTTTCAGGATTAAATTCCCCATGTCCCATGCTTTTATTTCTTTCTAAAAGATTTACATACAAGAGAATTTCTTATTTGAAGCATTTATGGAAAAGAACCCAAAAAAACATTGGAAATCACTTGGATTCAAATAGCAATAAAGATAATCTAAAATTAATGAGTTTATAATTATATTTATACACTCCTGATCAAAAATTTAAGATCACTTAAAAATCTTTAAAAAGAACCCCCTTTTTTAGGGATAGATTTTAAACTCCTCCCACTTAAGTTTACCAATACTACAATCTAAAACATTATGGACCCAAAAAGCTACATTTCAAACATTTTATTCAGAAATTTACAGGAGTGTATTTATCATGAAGCCTATTACTATTTGACAATGTTATATTTTAGTTGTTTTTGAAAAATTACTGGAGTTACTGCTTTTTTTTAAAAAACAGAAAATCACTCATTAAAACTCAAGCTATATACATTTTTAGTGAAAATAATTCTAAAATGATTTTATCAAATCGAAAAGAACACAAAAATTAAAATAAATCATTTCAGTGACAAAGTAAGAAAAAAGTGGTAATATCAAATCAAATTAAATGAAGCAAAAGGTACCAAAAAGAATGCATGATTACCAAAGAAAGTTGGTTGCAACTTGAAACATTTAATCTAAGAGTTAAGAAGACTAATAGAGTAAGTAGAACATAGGAGAGTAATATAAAGAATGCAGAATATATATATACATATATATATAGAGAGAGAGATAAAAAATGGTAAATA
>JAYKTE010289036.1:0-11474 GCA_036873565.1 Xipholeptos notoides | reverse complement strand
TTTTTATTCAAATATTTAATCATTAAGATAAATAGATTTTGAATTATTCTTTTCTTATCCTCCCACTTGGTTGCACTTATTATAGTATCCATAAAATTATATAGTGTTATATAGACAAGTAATTTGATTTGCATAAAATAAATTTGTGTATTGAGTTTTTTTTCACTTGTCCTCATATTTTATTATTGTTATTTTCATAAAATGAATCCTTTTGGCCTTCTTCTGGGGATTGAACCATCATCTCATAATTATGAGCTTTCACGGAATTGAAGAAAGCTGATGGGCTAGAAGATAAGAATGATAAAGATGAGGACAACAGTCTAAAAACTTGATACACTAATTATCAAGTCTCATCTCAAGAATACTGAAAAAAAAAAAAAGAATTGTTGCAATTTTGTTTCTAATTTTTAAAAGCCCAATCCTGCTCTGTTTTTGGGTATTATTAGTCCCATTCCTCCTCTTCATCAAATTGTACATAGAATATTCAACCATCATCATCACCGGGATTATTTTAAGTAAGTATTAAGTTCATAGAGTAAATGTGGTATTTTGGTGTCTCACCTGTATGTCTGTCTGAAGGACGCATGGTACTTTAATGAGATGCGAATGTGTGATGAACGAATCTAGTTAAGGATAAGGACTAGTGCTGACCAACCAAATTTCTAACCCCCACCCCAATAAAACTCTACGACCTTGTGCCTAATTTGTATTCTTATGAGATGTGAATGTGTGATGAATGAGTCTAGTTAAGGATAAGGACTAGTGCTGACCAACCAAAGTTGTAACCCCCACCCTAATAAAACTCTATGGCTTTGTGCCTAATTTGTATTTTATGCAACTAAATATTCCAACTGTGCTCTGTTTTGGTTAACTGCCTTTTTGATTGGCAGAAGGAAGTTATTAAAGACTCTCTGACATTTTGATTATATAACATCTTGAAAGACATTCTTTACTTTTTAGTAAGTTGCATTATTTTTTTGATAATGTCGTTTTGGAAGAAGTGTGGATATGAGGAAATGAATAAAAACCACACAGAAATAGGATGTTTTGTCTGTGTGTGTGTGTGTGTGTGAATGTAAGTGTGTAGACAGGAAGAAAGAAATGAAGAACAAAGGTTTTAAGTGTCATAAATTAGTAATATTAGAAGCGATCATAACTGCAGTAGAAGTTGAATATATTTTTAAGTCGACAATTTTGAGACTTTGCAGTGCATTCTAAGTTCAATTTTAAATTCAATTCTGAACTATGTTGTAAATTGCTCACACAGTTGAAAAGAACACTCACGACAAAGCAACATTTTGGCATAAAAAGATCGAAATTTAGATGCCTTGAAAAAAGGTGTATAAAAATATGTAAGTTCTAAATTGAGGAAGCTTGTAATATAAAATAATTTGAAATAAGCAATAAACAAAGAATACTTATAGCTTAAATTATAGAAAAATAAACAAATCCAAATTTTCCAGTCTTACCTTATTCGAGTTTTTAATTATCTAGATGAATAAATTCACAAAATATTTCTTACAAGATATTTTGTTTAAGCCTCTTGATTCCTTGAGGAACGTAGGGCAGCAACGACGCTCCTCCAATGGACTCGGTTCTGGCTGGTCCTCTTTAACTCGGCCCATGTCATTCCGGCAGCCCTGGAAATTCAAAATTATTGTTTAGACCCGCCACTTTTTTTTTTAATTCAATCTAAATTTTAAAAACTAGTTATTGATCTTGATTTTCAGTATTTTAATGGGAACATTTATTTGAATAAACAGTATTTTTTATTTTTTTTAATAGCAATTAAACTTGTTTTTAATCATTTTTGGAGAAGTTGATTTGGTCCAGTGGATAGGCAGTTGGACTTCGGAATTATAATATGCAAGTTCGAATCCCAGTAGTTCCGTTTGCGTTCATATTTTGACTAATATCCTTGGGAAAGATATGAATCCCTACATTCCCCCCAGCTATGGGTTAAATAGTGCATATACTGTTATTAAAAAAACAAAGTGTGTACAAAAACTAAAAATGATCATTCTCTGCATTAAATGACCTAGAAAAATAGTTGATATGCTGTAAAACACAATCAAACAAACATTAATTGTTTTAACTGATCATTGAATTAAAATGAAGCTGTTTTCATTGATTTTCCTTTTTTTAAACTTTTGATGAATTAACTTTTGAACTCTGAACAAAGCTGTTCAATTCAGTGAGAAATATTAATACATTCAATTGAGATTCCAATTTTAATTCAGTAACCTATTAATTCATATAATCAAGGCCAAGCCCCAACTAGTTATTTTTGAATTAGTCATTTAACCATTTTCCCCTCTCAATCATTCTAAATTTGTCTCCATTTTCTATTAAAGATAGCAACCTTCCAACAAGTTAAATTGAACATGTTAAATACTATATTAGAAATAAGGACACATAATCAAGATATTTAAAAGGGAACTAATACAGGGCTGTACATTGTGAGTGAATTTCCCAAGTGGTGACTAAAAATAATAAAACACTTTTGGCGACTTTTTTTCACCATTAATATTTCAAATACTAAGTAAATTTCAACCTTTTTTTTTAGTTAACAAACCTAAGTCAAATTATTTAAACAATAAAAGGTTTGATAGAATAAAAAATAGAACAATATTCTTTTTTAACAAGGCTGTTTAAAACATATCTAAAGAAATTCAACAAATTTTTAAGTAGAAGAAAAAGTAGTTCAAAGTGAAATGGATTATACTTATAAGTAACTAAGGTTTGAATAATTGGTTTATAGTCAAATAACATTTCATGGTTTTGGCTAGTAACTTTTCTATTTGGCTAGTAAATGAAAATATTTAGTTGTCAAAAGTCAGCTAGAATTAGAATTGTCTGTAATACCTTTTTTGTTTTGCCCATATTTTTTATTTTTGAACAATAACTAAAAATCAAGCGATGATCAAATTTTAATGAAATATTGCAATAATTTTGTCAAGCATTTTCATTCTGCTATTTGCTTTGTGTTTTCATCTTAAAATTTGATAATGAAATTATCTAAAGGTATATATAAATGGAATTTTTCCTTTATGTCTGTGGTTGAGTTTGTTTCCCATGGACTCCAAAACGGCTGGGCCAATTTTCTTGAAAATTCACACAGTTATACTTTGTGTCTGGGAGTGTTCTGAGATAGGTTTTGTTTTGGAATACCTCCTATAAGTATCAAAAATCAATAATTGGAAAAATAAGCTTTTAGAAAAAAGAGCACTGCTGCAGTTAAGAGTAAAACTGTAAAACTTTTGATTATGAGTGCATAACTGTGTTGTGGAGCAGTCATTAGAACATTTGTTTTACATGACACAGTCTGTAGGTTTGAATCCCACTTGTGGTTTGGAATGGTAACAAGATTGCATATTGTCACTGATAAGATGGATTCCAAAGATCAAAACAGCTGTCTGGTTCTATGCTGTAAGTTATGCAAGATTTTACACTTAGTTATAATTTAATCTAAATATATTTTTAACCTTACCAAAAATTTTCTGAGTTGAGGGGGCAATGCCAGGTTATGCTGCTAGTATTATACATTTGAAGTTAACCATCATGATAGAAAAGAAAGAAGTTTTCATCCATTTGAAATATTAACAGATCTGATAAGTTTTCTTTGTAAAACTCTGCTTCATTATTTAATTTATTGACATTTTTTTCTGAAATTCTCAAATGTCATTTTGATATTGTCTATTCATTTTTTGACTTTTCAATTATAATATGATTGTTAAAAAAAGAAAAAAAGATAATTTTTAGGTCATGATTAATATTGAATGAAATAATGAGTGGGAGAGAAGACACAGGTTTGAATTTGAATTCTGTTTCTTTTCCAGCTGTTTAGTCATTTAGTTTTGAATCCAATCGTAGATCATTATTATTATTATGATTAAAACTTATCTACTAATAACAAATTTTCATTCAGGTTTGTTGGGTAACATTTCATTTTAAACAGAAATTAAATGTTAAGTTGAATCTTTATAATTGAACTAGCAGAATAGCTCAGCGTTGCCCGTGCAACTCAGAAAATTTTTGGTAAGGCTAAAAATATATATTTATCTAAATAAAATTATAATGTTATGATTTAACACACTATCTTTTATAACTTTTAACAAAGTGCCAGACAGCTGGTTCGATCTTATGGGATCTCATCAGTGACATGCAATGTTGTTAACATTTAAAACCCTAAGTGGGATTAAAACCGGCAGACTACGTGGTATGAAACAAACGTTCTAATGACTTGCCCGCAACACAGTTATGCGTTCATAATGGCAATTTTACTATTTTACTTTTAATCGTAGCCATGCACTTCTTTCTAGAAGCTGACCTTTTCGATAATTATTTGGTGTATTCCGAGACGAAACCTAACTAAAAACACATGAAGTACATCTGTGTAAATTTTCAAAAAAATCTTATATGATGTTATTTACTGTAAGCATATTTTGTTTTTATTTATAGGATGTAATGAATAATGATTAGCTTTAAATCTTAAAAGTATTTTAATTTCTATTTCCTCTGACCAACCATCTTTATTTTTCATGTATCTTGTCTAAAGCAAATATGTAGCTTGTATGCTATTGTTATTACAAGCTCCTTCCTTATCTTTGACTCTCTACCTGCTCAAATCATTCATTTGTGGACACAGACAAGGATTTAACGATTGCTGATTAATAAAGACAAGGAATTTTATTTATATCTCGAGTTGATCTTTAGTTGTTGTTTCCTGCACTTATCCTGGCTATTTTCTCTTGTTATACAAAAAGGAATGTTTGTCATTTTGGTTTGTCCCATTCTCATTAGTTTAGTATTTTGTGTTCCATTCTGATTACGTTAGCATTTTTTTTTTCTTTTTTGTTGCAATCTGTCTAGGTTGGTATTTTTTTGTTGCAATCTGTCTAGGTTGGTATATTTTGTTGTTTGAAATCGTAGTATGCTAGTTTGAATTTCAGTAATTCGGTTTGCGTTCATATTTGGACTAATACTCTTGGGAAGGTATGAATCCCCACATTCTCTCCTGCTACGGGTTAAATAATGATTATTGTGTTATTAAAAAGTGTAGACAAAAACTTACATTTACCAAAAATGATCGTTCTCGGCATTAAATGGCCTAAATTTGGTTGATATACCATAAAACACAAACAAACATAAAAAAAGGTTTATTTACTCAGCTAATTGATATCTGAGCTTTAGAATGAGAAATTTTCAAATCTAGTTTTTGAGATCCTAAATCATGAGGATATTTTCTGTTTATGTTTTTGGTTTTACATTCAACAGCATTTTAAAAAATCTCAGCATTCCTTTAATCAATTCTGAGTTGAGAGGTTTTTTTTCTCCTACTTGAAATTCTTTCACTCATATGTAATGAAGTTTTTAAGAATTCCTCACGTTTCATTTCTTGTGTGAAATTGTGATCTGAAGATACTGTGCAAGACAAAACCATTGCATTTGAAATGCAGTAATTTCTATTGTAGATTTAGTACACAATATCTATGTGGTACATAAATACACATATCTTCTGGTTTAGAGAACTTGAGTAATGTTGTGGATCAATTGTAGATGAAGAAATGAAAATTACAACTGGGTGAAAAGTATAACAGTAATTTATAATTTAAAAGAAGAGTTAGTGTTTCAGCTGGCAGTGCGGGTTCCTTCAGTTAGGTCACATGGTATTTTCTGTTGAGCATGTTAGGCTTGCTGAATATGAGTCCATATTGAGGGATATTAGGGTATGTCCCCACAGTAAGTAAGAAAACTGAATAAAAAGTTAGATATATATGGATATTTTTTGTGCAACTTTTCTCTTTAAAACCAAAATAAACCAATGTTGTTGTCTGCTATCCGTAATATACCTGGCTGTCTTTCATGCTGTTGATTGACATTTTTGTATTTCATGACACAACAAAATCAGCGTTGATTTAAAAAAGAAAAAAAAAAAAAAATTTACATGTGAGATATTTAAAAGACTATTGAAAAAAATTTAACAAACATTCAATTATATTTATTAAGGAATTCATTGAGATGAGGCTTCATAATGGATTGTTGTCCTCATCTTTCATAGGTGTTACACTACATTTCTGCCAACCAAAAAATCCAACCTTTATCGGCCTCCGGGCCCCTTAGTGCAGTGGATAGGTGTTGAGTCTTTATGGTTCCAGGTGAGCATTGGCAGAAGATAGCGGTTTCGATTCCTACCCAAGCCAACCAGAAGTTTAATTGGTCAAAACATGGTGCGACAACTATAGACGGCAGTGATTACTGTGGATATGGTTACAAGACTCAGTTCCTATCCGAGGTTGCGGTTAACCACCTGACGAAGACCAGAGGACAAGTTGGCCGAAATGTAGTGTAATAACACCTATAAAAGATGAGGACAACAGTCCGCTAATAAAAAATCATTACTAAACATAAATTCTTAAGTACTTAATAATTTTTTTTTCTATTTCTTCTTGAAATAAGTGTATTTCATGTTGCCATTAATTTTATATACCATCATATATTTTTTTTTTTTTAAATAAAAAAAATTTACATTTCCATTGCAATTACAGTGCGAATGAAATTTCAACTTCACCCATCAAGCAAACAGGTGGGAGTTGTTTAAATATTTGTAGATTTTATTTGCTTAATTGGATTGGAAATTAGAATGTAGGTGTGTGTGTGTGTGTGTGTGTGTGTGTGTGTATATATATATATACATACATACATAAGGAACTGCTAACTACATCAAAAGTCCGTTGTTGTTTTTTTGTCATAACCTACTTATCAAACCAAAAATACCACAACGAAATAATTCAAAATAAAACAAAACCTTCCCACAAAATTCTTTTGACCTTTAATAACCATTAATGTTTGATAGGTCGTTAAACACAACCAAACCTAACCTTTTTGGCCTTACTGAAGTAACTAAAACTTTCTTTATGATGTTTGAATTGAAACTCTTTTGAGTTAGTTCAATTATATTTTTCACTTATTAGCATTGTATTATTAGAATATTGGTTTATAATACTTAATTGGATTTGGTTATTAAGATTATATGAATTCTAAAAGTACTAATAGGACTATTCTCCGGTGTCCTTAATTGACTCATTATTTTTATAATATATATATATATATAATATAACTGAAGGGTGACTGAATTAAAACGTCATATAAGAGAGAATATTATGGATGAGGAGAATAGTCCGTTTAGTACTTTAAGAATTCATCATACCTCATCTCAAGGATTTTGAAAAATAAAATTTTATGGTTTTACTCATTTTTACAGAAATCTGTTACTGTAAAAAATGATATTTCATAAATATTATTTTTTCGCTTAATGATAATCTTTCGGTATTTTTATTCCAAACACATTTATTTTTTATGACAAAATTAAATTTTATTTCTTACCTCAATGTTTTCTCCTATATTTGAAAAATCTGGGAATTACAAAGTTTTCATATCATTGATAACCATATCTGTATTTAACTTGAACTCCAGGAGACTAACTACTCAGCATCTTAAGTGAAGGTGAACATTTATCAGTTTTGATATCTATTTATAGTTTGGACAGCTATCTGTTGTGAAATGTGTTTTATGAAGCCAGTTTTATTTACACCTTCTTAGAATAGAAAAAAGTAATTTGAATTTATTTATTAGTTATTTGATCTAATTTACAGTGATAGACTGTCCACGTTCTAGAAGTGGGATCAGGTACTACTATGTCAATCTATGTTGGGTACTCTTTAGTTATTTTCGCTTTCGGTCAGGATTGAACCTATTACTTCAGACAAATCTCACTTAAAATTTTATCTCGGTCAGAGCGCCTGGAGGAGGGTTTCTGTTGAAACTCGAGACATTCAGTGATTCTAGGAATCAACACTGACGATGTGTCCAAGATAGTGCATCAGTAGATGGATTGTTAACTTTCCATGTCACTAGAATGAATACCTATTTCTATGGAAATAGTTATTTCTATCTAGAACATAAGATCAGCTTTGAAGAATCTGAAAAGCCTAACACAGTAAGCCTATATCATATGTCAAAGGCTTGGCAGAAAAAATCCAGAAAATATGTGATCCATACAACATTAGAACAGAATTCAGGAGGAGGAACTCAACTCTTCAAAAACTTCTCTCTAGAGTCCAGTCCCACACTGAGATTAGAACAGGGCCCAAAATTGTGTATACTTCATTCAGAGCATGCAATTGTGGCTATAAGTACAAAGGTATGTTCACTACTAAAAGTAAAATTGGAATTAAATGACCTAAAAATGGTTGATATGGTGTAAAACACAAACAAACAGACAAACTAAATGAATAATTTTTGTATGTGAAAAGCTGAGTGACACTTTTCATTAAATTAGGATTGAAACTATTTCTGTGATAACTATTTTTCGAACTGCTGTCCTCATCCTTGTTATTGTTCACAACATTTCGGCCGTGATTGAACTTTTGAATCTTCTTGTTGTGAAGATAACAATAGCAAGGATGAGGACAGCAATCCTATTGTGAAGATAACAATGAGGTCAGCAGTCTGAAAAATAGCTGCACAAATTATCAATCCTAACCCAAAGGATTGTGAAGATAACAATAACAAGGATAAGGACAGCAGTCCAAAAATAGTTCTACAAATAATCGATCCTCGTCCCAAAGATTCTGAAAAACTTTCTGTGCTATAACTTTGATTTCATGCCACAGCAATGGAGGAAAAACCCTTTAGAAGAGCAAATTGTGCTTTAAATTGTTGAAAGAGTAAATAAGATTTGTTTCCAAGCTCGGCTTCTCCTCTAGGGATACACGTTCATCTGCGGGTTAATTAGCTCTTCATAAGTTGGCACATAAGTGGGGGTTCTGTTATTGTATCAACATAGCTCTGCTCTATGGCAATCAATATTTTCAGTGTTAAGAAGATAAAGCCAAGATCAAGTCAAAACACCTGAAGATGATTGCCTTTTTGTTGTTGTTGTTGTTGTAAGAATTCCCCTTCTTATCAATGAACTTGAAAAATAAACTAGGCATAATAATAATAATAATAATTATAATAGTAATCCTATGTAATTACTTTCTGATTCATATTAAACTCTTATTAAAGTGAATCATTTTGCTTTTTCATTTTTCACTTATATATATATAGATATTAGAAAAAATGGAAGTAAATTACGATAATGTATGATAAAATTTTTAAAGAAAAATCACAAAACATGAATATAAGTTATGCAAACGTCTTAACGTTTCAGTTATTAATTGAAGCTCTGACGAAGGTTAAGAATAACTTAACGTTATGACATTGGCATAATATATATATATATATATATATATAGATAGATAAAAAAAAAAAAAAATGTCTTTGCTGAAAGTATCCAAAGTATTTTATTTTATTTTGGTCATATATTACAGATCGCCCTGATCCTTCTCCAGAAATATCCGTAATGAAATGTGATTTTTTTTTTGAAGAAGGATCAAGGCAATCTGTAATATAAGACCAAAATAAAATAAAATATGTTGAATACTTTCAACAAAGACATTATTATTATTTTTTTCTTTTGATACTTAAAGTATACATAGTTTCTCAACATGCTATATATATATATATAAAAAGTAGAAGGTAAAACCAAATTATGGGAGGTTCAGGCGTGTACATATATATATATTTATATATAATGGTTTGAGATCTTTGCTAAATACTGCTAGTTGCTTCTTGCTCACTTCAATCTGGCTTTATAAATTCTTGTGTCACTAGTAAGATAAGAATTAAAAAAAAAAATTTTTTTTAGCTAATTTGTGATAAGATAAAATTGAAATATTTAGATTGTCCTTTGTCATGAAATTACATTGTGTTTCTCTGTGTGTTATTAATGAGTTGCTCTAATAATCTTGAAATTAAAAGAATCTATGATTAGATTACATCTGTTTGCATTGAATGGCTTTTCTATGTCCTTGTGCTATGTATAGTGTGAGGAATCCTTCTGTTTAATGTGCTTATCTCTGAGATCAGGTGCGGATGGAAGAAGTTGGCATCTGTCAGATTAAGTGGTATAACATTGGCCTTTCATTCTGTTGAACGGTGCAAGTCAACTCAGATCAGGGACAAGATCAGACAGGCTGGACTTATTGCTTATAAGAGACCTGAATATGGTTTTGTTGACATTCATTTGCAGAATGTGTTTCTCAAAGTCTGTTTTAGTGTGTCACCTATGGACTATTGAAGGTTTTATCAGATACATATATATGTGACAGCTATGGACTATTGAAGGTTTTAGCAGATACATATATATGTGACAGCTATGGACTATTGAAGGTTTTAGCTGATACATGTCATATATATGACAGCTATGGACTATTGAAGGTTTTAGCTGATACATGTCATATATATGACAGCTGCTGCAGTGACTCAATGGACTAAAAAGTCTTTTGTGCTCTGGTTGCATGTAATTAGCATGCATGTATATAAAAATGTTTGGAAATGAGGTGAAAGTTAGGAAATTTGGGGGAATGTTGTATTTTTTATTTTTTTTTAGAAAATTGTCTTTTTTACTCCTAAGTTGAAGCAGTGGTAAAAGCTTGGTCTCAGGAATCGTATTACACAAATTAAAATCCCAGTCAAAAGTAAATATTCCCAAGTTGGTGGCAATGACCTAAAAATACTTGACCCAGGTTTTCTTATGTAACCCTATTTGGAATCCTGGTATAAAAACACGTAATTCTTTAATCGTAACTCTTAATTTTGGACCTTTATCTTTATCTCAGAAACACCCACAGGAAGAAACTTATGGGTGTCAAATCTGACAATCTTTGTCCAGTTAATCTGTTTGGTATAAGGGCATTCAGTTTAGGTCTGACATTGCAGTTGAAGTGGACAGGAGCACCAATAAGTTTTCAGTCAATGTTATTTTAGGACAGCCTATATTATTGTTCACTCTTTCTCTTCGTCACTCAGGTGAATGTAATGGTCTTTTAAATCTCATGTACATAAGATATAGTGTTTAGAGAGCATTTTACAATTTGTTTTGCCTATGATGCACATGGTAATTACATCACATTTAAACAAGAAATCCTGCAGGAGCGCAACCTGGGTAAACATAGTTGTGCATTTCAAACATTGAATTCAAATTTTCCTCTTATCATTTTAAAGGTAAAAAGCAAGTAGGAAAACATTGTCCTTTCGTTGGCATACATATACTACACACACACACACATTGTTTTCTAATTAAGTTAACAGTAAGGCAATTTTTTGTTTTTTACCAGTTCAAACAAATAGAGTAATTAAGAAATCGTTTATGCTAGGACGTAACTATTATGGAATAACAGTAACATGTTTTTGGTCCCCCGATATTTATAGAGGGGGACTTATGTTTTGATGCTCGTTCGTTCGTTTGTTCGTTCGTTTGTTCGTTCGTTTGTTTGTTCGTTCGCGTTTTTATCTGCAACCATCCGTTCAATTTTTCTGAAATTTTGCATGAAGTTGTAACTTCGGTCAGGTTAGAAAGTGACATTCTC
>JAYKTE010288925.1:0-11478 GCA_036873565.1 Xipholeptos notoides | reverse complement strand
ATAAGCATAGACATACTCAATGGCCATTGGTGACTTATCTAATATATGTGTACTGTCACTGAGATAGAGCACTTTTACTATAAATATAGGCAAAATTTTCTCTACAGATTAATATATATTAAAATATGCATAGTTAGGCAGCAATTTGTTATTCAAACAGGTTTGATTAAAAAGAATAGATGTTTCCTGTCTACTGATACTTTTCATTTTTTTTCTAGTTTCCTTATAAGTTTTTTGACATCAATCTTTACTAGGGGTTATGGAACATATTTAAAATCCTTCAAGCTTAATGTAAATAAGTAGACTCTGTTCTTTTTTCAATCAAATCTTATAGTGAACCAATCACACACACATTCTCATAAACATTGATCATAATTATTATTCAAGTTATTTCTACTCTTCTCTTCATTGTTATATTCACTATGGATATTGCCTGTCTTAATTGATGAGATGAGTATTCAAGAACTAGAATACTGTTTTTCTTATCTTTCTTAATGTTCATTTATTGGTCATTAATTTTTGTTAGATAAGTAATATTTCTTAATTTTTGCATATTTTTAAAATTTCAATTGCATGTTTATTGCAGTAGGTAATTATTTTTGTTTATTTTACAACTTTTGTCAAAAACTAGTATCTATTTTTTTATTTCCTTAATATATTACCTAATATATATAATATATAATTTCCTAATATTTTTCCTTAATGTATTAGTTTTTATTATATTTGATTATTGAGCTTTTTATATATACATATAAATGTATTTTTAATGTATCTATAAATATATTTTTAATGCATATATTTTTCTGGTCACGCAGGAATTTAAAATATTGTAAGCATGAATTTTTTTATTGTAAATTAAAACAATGGTGGTAATTGTCAATTACCGTATCTGCAATTTTATCATAAACTAAACTAGTGTAAAACATGGGTTTACTGAACTCTTAGGCTTCCTTTTTTTTTTTTTTTTGCTAATATGCCAGCCCGCCCGCCAATAACAAAACCTTAACAAATCGTCTGTCCACTATTACTATGTCTTTTAACTGGAATTACATCAACTAGCCAAGAACCTCTGGGAGAATGCTCCTTGGCCCCAGGACTTAGTTCTGGCATCATCAAGTCACCAGCGCCACTTATAGTTCTTAAGGCTTCTAGAAAATTCCATTGACCACCCATGATAGGCTGAAGATTTCATTGGGCAATGCCTGGGGGGCTAATGCCACCAATACCATTTATAATGGATAAAATCACAAGTCTTGAAATGAATTCTTGATTCCTGAATATGGGGCATGGTTCTGCGTGTTGATAAGAATTAAGGGAGATAATAATGGAAGAGGAGAAAAGATTTAGACAATAGATAGATAACAAGAAAAGGAATGATTAGGTTTAATAAGAAAAAAAAAGAAAACAAAAACCTCGATAAATTATTTGCTAACCAAAGGAGGAGATAAAAAATGGGAACAATGAATAATACGGTTGGAAACATATTTTCTGAACTTTTCCTTATGTTTTTTTTTGTTTATTAGTTGGTTGATAAATATAATCATTTATTCATTTCAAAACCTATTTTCTGGAATTTTTCTTATGTTTTTCTGGTTGTTGATTGCTTGATAGATATAAGCATTTATTCATTTTAAAACATGTTTTTCTGGTTGTTGGTTGGTCAATAAATATAACCATTTATTCAAATTTGATATGCCATAAAACAAAACAAACAAATGATTGGTCAAGCACCAAACCAAGTTAGGTGCAAGGCCAGTTTTTTACATACTTATCGTATTTCTTTTGTAATCAGTGTTGCCCTCCACCTAGATAAGTGACTCTCATTGAGTTGACTAGTCTCATCTACCTAAACTTTTGGAATAAGTGTTATCCTCACACTTAGATGAGTTACTATACCAATTTAATGAGCTTCATCTACCCTAGGCAGCTGAAAGTGAATGTAATGGTTTTTGCTGGGATTTGAACTTGTATATTACGATTTTATAGTCCAAGCTTTTAATACTGCTCCACTTTTGCTACTTATTTGAATACATTTTTTTATAGTATAAACTTTCATTGAAGACAAATACAGGCAGAGATTCAGAGAACAAAAAAGGCACTATTAAAAGAAATTAGAAACAAAAAAAAATGAAAATTGTTTATACAAAAGTGGGATTTGACCAGGGACTTATAAAGTTTTTACCATTGGGAAAATATAAAATTGATAAATTATCAAATGAATAGCAAAAAAAGCAAAATAAAAAGCACTTGAGCCTTATTATAGCAACCCCTAAAAAACAGTCCTTCTGCTTACAAATATATAATCAGAGGATGGATGGAACTCAGATATTTGTTTGGGATGATTGAATAAACATAAATTAGTCAAAATCCATAGTTTAATTCAACCTGCATCTCTCTTCTTTAAGGATAAGTACTGATAAATATATATATATATAATACATATATATTTATAGTAAACTTCATTCCAATATTATTACAAGGGAATAAACATCTCTCTTTTAATAAATAATGCAAAGGAATAATTTGACACAGACCTGCTTCATTCTTATTAAAAATCATCAATGGAGCACAACCAGGATTGCACTTTCAAACCCAACGTTAGGTAACTAGCCTCTTTATCGACCAATATACGAAGCACAATTTATATTCCTTCTGAAATAGAAAAGACACTGGAAATTATACTCAGTCCAAATATACTCTTCTTTCTATAGAGCAAGAGTACTTTAAATAGTGTAATAAATGGTAAGGGAGTCAGAACAGAAATATTTTGCATAGTGATGGTTAGTTATGAGGTTCTCTAAAATAGAAAACTATCTTGTTTTGTTTGGAATATTATAAGTGTCATTTGAAAAATAATGTCATCCATTTTTTTTAGTTATTTTTTAAAAGTTGAAGACCTACAAAGACAAGTGTGGTACCATTAAAACCAGTGAGCCATTTGTGCCCCAGAATTTATTTTTCTACATAGTCACTACCGTTCTCAATTTTTTGCACCTGGAGTGCAATAGGAGGCATTACTTTTTGAACAACTCTTGTATAAATTTATAAAGATATATATATAAATTTAGAATATTAGTTTATGAATATATACATTATATGAATTTTATTAATACAGATCTGTAATTGTTCTGAGCACTTTTTTTTTATTCATTATCACTTTCTCCCACCCCTTTTTCCAAATTCAAAGTGTGTACCATATTATCATCATTTTCTAAGTGAGCCATGCCCTCATGGATCATCCTGCTTCACATGCTCCTCTGCAGAGCAGCATCCTCCAAGCCTCCTCAGCCATCGAAGGATCCACAAGTGGGAGACCTTTTGAGGACAGTCCTACTCATTCTGAATGACCGCTAATGATGATATATTCATATATATATGTTTATATATATATGCATGTGTATGGAATTAGAATATAAATATAAAAACAAAGACAGAGGAAGAATAAGAAACAACTTTATGAAAAAATATACACAAACACATATCAATCAATCTGTTGAAAGTATGGTGTCCACATTTATAGTTAAAGTGTTCAATATCAGAGATAGAATGTGAATAGCAGGTAAGTCAGCATCCCTTGGTGTCAGTCAGTTTTTTGCCTGCATGGTCATCATACCAAAAGGTTGCCATGCTATTCCTGTCCATTTATATGTAGTTGGGACTTGCACACTGGGAGTTTTCTTTTTTGCATTTTTACTCATTCACTCATTTGTGTCAACAGTCACTAAGCAGTTCAAAAGGTATGTGTTCTCATATCTACATTTGTATACTATCTCTGATCTTTTGTTCAAAAGCTTGTTTAGGTCTGGTCGATGACCATGGCTAATTCTCCGTGTAGACAGAAGCTACACTATTAAGATGTGTTGCTGTAGGCTGGTGTAATCTTCTTAATCTTCTATATTATTTCCAGTGTAGGTTGGTTGTTATTTTTCAGCTCCCATATGTATTTAGAGTTTTTGGTGCAGTGTTCATATTTTTTATTGTTAAAGTTTTATACCCATAATTCGTCTACTTCCGATATTTAAGCAGCATTTTTTCACTTATAAAAATTTAATTGAAAAAAGAAACAAGAAGTATTTGTTTTTTTTACAATCAAACTTGTATATATATCATTTACTGGTCTGATAATTACACAGATGAGAAATTGACTGTTATCAAAGCCCATTGACCCTGTGTTTTTACTTATCAACAATTCATGCTTTATCACTCCTATTGAGCACTTTAAATATAGGGAAAGATTTTCTCTACAAATTTATATATACAAGTATGTGTGTGTGTGAATGATTGTCTGTAAACCTAGGTTTCAGATATGCTCTTTAGACAAACTCAGAACAATATATGAATATTTCTTTTATAATTGTCTTTGCTGTTTTTCTTCAAAATGTTATGTTGACATTCATATTTATACATTCATGTGTCCTGCATATTTATATATTATATTCTTTTGGTTTGTATGTTCTCTCTTTACCATCAATTGGATTATATTGTTGCTATCTTTTTTTGTCTTTTTTTTATTCATTTCCATAACAATACTTCTTTCTCTTTATTTTTCTATTAGCATATTTGTAGCTTTTTTTAAGTAGGCGTTCTATTCTTCAAAATTTTCCCCCTTTTTTAGCATTCCTGTTTTTGTTACTATATTCTGTTTTGTTTGGCTTTATCCTATAAAAAAAACAATAACAAACATTGGCAAGTATCATTTTTATATTTTATAGGGCTTTACAATTTATCTCAATATTTTCATTATTTCATTTTACTGTTATTTAGTTTTATATAACTTTTAATGCTCTTTTTTTATCTTTGTGATACAATGTCAATGACAATTTTTTGTCTTACAATGCTTTTGGAATAAATTTTTTTATCATTTTATATTTTGTTTATAGATCATTTAACTTTTCTCTTTATTTATTTTCCTGCATTTATTTTCTTGTATTGTAATTTTTTTTAAATCTTAAAAATTGTATATATTTTATCTGATTACATGATTATCACTTAAATCTTTTTATATATATATTTTTTCTCCTATTTATATATTTTGAATATTCTATTTTTGTTTTTTATTTATTTGAATGTGTTCCTGTGTTGACAAATCATTTGACTTGGTAATGGGACTAAAATCAAGCAAGCGTAATAAAGTTCTAAACAGAAAAACAAGACTGGTTATTCCATAATATTAGGTCTAGGGAGAATCCTGACTGTTTTTGAGTGAGCCAAGATCAGTTTAGAGTGGCTATTAGGGTCTAGGAACAGACTCTAGTGCAGAGGATAGAACTGGTTTGGTTGAGAGGGTCAGCATGTATTGTCTTGAATGGCAAGAATCTAAAAAGACAATTTGAACAATGAGCAGGTATGGCTTCCTTGCTGGCAATTCAGATTTAATCTTCAGTTTATCATGATCACATGTATCAAATTGGTGTACAGTGTACAGAGTATTTTAGAGAGTCTTTTTTGGTATTTATTTTTATTTTACTTCATTTTTTTGTTTATCTATTTTTTCTGAAAGTTGATTGGAAATTTTTTTCCACCCTGATATAGTGTTGTGAGGGGAAAGGGAAGAAGTATACATTATTATTATTTCTTTTTTTTTCTTTTAGTTAACCCTTAGCTTGGAATCATTATTTGTTGGTTTATTTCTATTGGTTTTGGGGTTTTTTCAATTTTTTTCTTTGAATCTTTCGTTTTGTTTTTATTTATTTTTATAGGTTGTTATTGCAGACATGCAAGCAATCTATCAATGTTTTCTTCTTTATTTTTTACTCATTTTTATGTTTTTCATTTTAAAAATAACATAAAAAAATCTTTATAAATTGGGTTCTCCTTTGTATGTACTTTTAACATAATTGTTACCCTTTTTTAAGGTTGAATCTAATAGGTCCATATTCATCAGGCAAGGGAAAGATCTAGGATTTAATCATAGAACAGTTAGTTGGAGTCTATAAGATAAATCAGAGAAAGAAGAGGAAAAGCGGTAGGAAGATGTGATAAACCAAAGGTTGGTTCCTGGCACTGCCCAGAATTAAGCTCTCTTATTTACAGAGGTATGTTATTAAGAAATAAAAATGAGAAAAAATAATTCTTATAAAAATTAAATTTTTGTTTATTTCTTTCTTCTTGCCTTTGTCTTGCCTGCATGGTTTTATCAATGTTTGTGGTTGATTATAAGTAGAAGAAAACGAGAAGCGAAGTCATGGTAACCCCTTAACCAGCAGGTTTTCAGATCTAGATGCATCATTCCTTGCCAAATTTTTTAATGTGTTTATTGTATAGTGCCATTAGTACTGATTATGAAAGAGAGAGAGAGAGAACTTGTCTTTTGTTGATTTTTGCATGATTAATTTTTGACAATATATCTCACCCTTAATTCAATTTCAAATTAAAAAAATTAGGTAAAGACAAGTTAAATCATCATTGCTTGTTGGTGATATTTGTAAACATAATTTTTGACAATATATCTCACGCTTCGTTTCAAAAAGGCAATTTGAGTAAAGAAAAGTTAAAGCTTCTTTACTGATTAAAAGGTTAATTTAAAGTTATAAATTTTTTATTTTTTATTCAAGCAGAATTATAGTGTAATTGCATGTAAATATTGAAAAGAGAATTAAGAATATTGGTTGGTTATTTAAGTTTAATAGACTTTCGATTGCTAGGATTATTGCATAGCATTGTTGTCCTGCCTAGCTACAACATTTGGGTGGCCATATTTACTTCCATCCTTATACTAAATACCTACTAAAATATTGCTTTGTTGTAGAATTGAGTTGTACTTTTAAAAAAATTGATGATGATTGCTCTAATTAGCTGTGATTTGTAAGTCACTCATTAAATAACTGATCACTTTTTTCTTTTTCTCTAATTTTATGCAAATTTTACGAAATGCTAGGATTTATTATTTCTTTATTTACTCTAACTCAAGAATTCAGTCTCCAAGTTCAAATTTGATGTCATTGTTCATTTATTTAACTTCTATTAGATCAGATTTTTTCCCTAAAATTATTAATATATATAAAAAAGAGAAGTTCCTTTTTTTATGAAGCCTTCTAGTTTATTTGTATTTTAACGTGATTAACTGGATAGTTTTTTTAAAAATATATGACTCTTGTTCTCCCATCTAATTTCATAGTTTACCTGGAATGATAGAGACTTAATGCCTCTGGTGCAGTGCCAGTAGTGCAGCGGATAGAGTCATGGTTAACACCTGATAAAGTCCAGAAGATTAGTTGGCCAAACCAGGGTGAAGTAACTGTAAGGATGAAGACAACAGTCCACAAAAATGGATACACACAAAATAGATAAAATTGGCCATTTTATAATGTAAAAAATCTTATCAATTTGCATTCAAGACTATCATTATAAGTAAATTACTGATATTTTAAATACAATTGAGAATATTAAGTGTAACATATAAATCATATGTAACTTATAAATGTATATATGAAGAAATTATAAGAGGTGTAAAGTGTAAAGTTTTTACTAACCTCAGGAAGATTTTCTTTAACATCAATATGAAAAGATTATTTGAATGCTACAATATACAGATTATCTTTGAACTCCTGAAGCAGCTTTAAATATATCAGAATATCTGAATTTAGAAAAATAAACAATGAATTTCAATTAAAAACTTATTTGACCTTAAATGACCCACAAAAGTTGATAGGTAAAAAAAAAAAAGAACTTAGAAGAGATTTCACTGAAATAAAATTGAAAACAACACTGATTTATAGAGACAAACAGCCAATTTGACTAAGAAAATGTATAAAACTTTAAAAGAAAACCTTTTTTTTTCATCCTATGAAAAACAAGCCATCCTCTGAACATGTGTTAGCATCAGATAAAATCCAGCTTTAAACTTAGGGAAATTAAGATATTAAAAATAAGTAAAACTGCCATATCATATTAAAGATGATTGAACATATCATCAGTGAACTTTTTTCTTTTGACATTCCCAGAGTTCCTTTATTACAATATCTTTCTCTGAAGTTTACTTGTAAAATGTCTAATACTTTGATGTCTCACAGACAAATAGACAACATAGTTTTATTTGAAAAAGATTATAGGAGAAAACTGCTCTTATAAAAAACACCCGACTGCCAAAAAAACAAAAAACAATAAAGAAATAGAAAAAAAAAAGTCCATATAACAACAAAATGAAGAAATTCTAGTGACAATTATTCTCAAGATAAAATACCGAGAAAGAACAATTTCTCTGGGTGAGTTAGAATGTTTTTCTTTTTTTTAGAGGATGGAGGTGGTGCTGCTCCTAATTCATGAAAAAATGTATTTATTTGTTCAACAGTATATCAGCTTTTATTTATTCAAACTTTGACTTTTTTATTGAGATTTAAGATATTTTATTTTTGAATGGCATGTCAACCCTAAGATCATTTAATATTACAAACCATTTTCTCTAAAGACTCTTTTTCTTCCCAAAATGAATTCTAAATGTTTTTGTACTGAACCCATAATCAGAGAAGGAATGAGATCTACAACTTTTTCAGAAATGAAGAAAAGTCTTAATACAACTTACAAGTCATATCTCAGAATCCTTAAAATAATTCTTGATGATTTGTACATCTATTTTTTGGACTGTTGTCCTCATCTTCATCATTGTTACCTTTACAGACCTTGAGATGAAGCTTGATAATTGGTACATTAATTTTTTGAGGTGTTGTCCTCATCCTTACCATAGTAATCTAAGTAAGCATTATTTTAAGGTGAGGATGATATATTTATGGTGTTTGTGATTTCAAGACAATGAAACTTAAAATACTTCAGCTAGAAATTTGTTAGAACACATTGTTTACATAAGGTCTACCTTAAGATAGCAAGCTGAAGTCATCCTAACAAGGTCAGTTTTATGTGCTCATAAATTTCCTTACTTTTTTGGGATCAGTGTTATCCTTTACCTAGATGAGTTACTTTCCTCAAGTTGAAGGGTCTTATTGATCTGGGATTTTGTAATCAGTGTTATCTTTATGCCTCAATGACTTACTCTTCCGAGTTAGCTAACCTCATCTGCCCGTGACAGCTGTAAGGAAATCTAATGGTTTTCACTTGGATTTAAACTCGTATGATACGATTCCTGAGATCAAGCTTTTACCACTCCTCCAACTTTGCTGCCTAAAACTTGCCTAAATATACATATATATGTGGGTGTGTGTATGTGTGTATTTAATCTTTCTTGAGTTTGATTGATAAAAAAACATCAGAAAACAATCAATCATTGAATCCATTAATAAAATTAAATAAAATAGATGTAACAAAAATAAAAAAAACAGTTTCTAAAAGGAAAAATTGATTTTCAATAACCCCATTTCAGGCAATCAAAATATCTCTACCAACTCACTGACACAGACCAGCAACTACAGACTGACAAAAATTATTTTCTAAAAAAAAAAGTTGTAGGGGATAATGAGAGAGAGAGAGAGAGAGACACAGCGTGAGTGAGGGAGTATGTGTTAGTTTGTGTAAACACATCCCAGGAAATATTTTAAAGATATCAGACTAACTGTTTCTGACAATTTTGTTTGAAAAAATGTGGGGTTAGAATTGAATAAGATCATCAAAAATAATTATGGTGAAAAGAAATGCTGGAATTAGTTTTAACTTAGTGGTTGGAATTTTTCCAATGAGATTTAATAATTTGTCTTATCTCTTTCTTTCACCTAACTCTCTCCCCCATGGTTTGGTGAAGCATATACAGCACCACAAGAGACATGACTGGCATCTTCTTTTATTTGTCTTTGTCTCTTTACAATGGTTAAGAGGCCTTTGTACAACAAACTGGCTAGCCCAAATATGCTTTCTCATTGGTGATGTGATCCCTGTCTCATCTTTGTACAACAAACTTGCTAGCTCAACTCTATTTTCTCATTGGTGATGTCATCTTTGTTTCATCTTTGTAGAACTCACTGGTTTGCTCAACTCTATTTTCTAATAAAACTTTTGGTTTACTGTTTCATCTAGAGGTTTTAAATACATCTTCTGATCATTTTTCTTAAATATATGTTCCTAAAAACCAGTTAGTTGAGCACTCTAAAATTGTAATTTATTTGTCTAAGATAAAAAGTCTATGATAATACGGAAGTTTTTAGCTGTGTCTGTAAAGATATACAAACGTTTTGTGAAAAAAAATACTAAAAAATAATGAGAGAATTTTAAAACGAAAATTCATCCTGACCATACTGGACTTTGAAGCTAACTGATTTGTCTAGAATATGAAATAATCTTTTCTCTCCACCAAATTAATACGTTTTTATTAGATTTTTGTTAGTATCTCTTCCATCAGGCAACTATCACTATAACTTTGTCAAATTATGTCTTTTCTTTCAAAGTTGTAATACTTGCTTTGCAGAATTCAAATGAAATCACCATAAACCTCTACACACACATAGACACAAAAAAAGAATCAGTGGACATGTAGTCAGCCTAGTCTGCATTGTCAGCATAAGTGATGGTGTGTTATTTTAAATATTATCTTGAGAAATCTCCAAGAGTAGATGATGCCAAATCAAATTTGTCTACAAATAGAAACAATGAATATATGTGCTATTAAGTAGTGACCAAAACCTATCTGTGCACCCATTATTCATCTTATATATATATGGAAAGATGGATGCTTGCATGCACAAAAAGGTTTGTGGTGATGGTGCAAGATGAATGATGCAGGTGGAGAAATAAGTGCAGACTCATCATTGTTATAAATACACTTTCATATGAAATCTGTATCTTGATAAGCATGTCATGGACTACCTAAACTCTGTCCTTCCATCAACTATGGTGGATCACTAATATCTTTATATTGTCTTATATGAGATATATGAACATACAAATCAAATTTATATAAATATAGCAATGTCTTTAAATCATAGGTATACTTTATGTATTACATTTTTGTTTATGGTTGTATTCAATAAAAACTTCTAAAGCTTTTGATTTTTCTATTTGTTCTGTCTGAAACATTTGTCTCTTCTTCAAATATATGTATTGTTATATGTGTATTGATAGTTATACAGATTTGTTTTTATATACATATGTATCTATATGTATACATATATATGGAGTATGTTCAATAAGTAATGAGAAATGTCAGGATAGAAACTTGCTTGACTCATCTATTCATCTCCATAGGCCTCCTTTAATATTCCATAAGCTTCCAATGAGAGTCGATATGCTGGTTAAACAAATCAACCAACCAACCAACCAACCATAAGCTTCTTTGGTTTTCTTAAGTTTAAGACAAAATTTGATGGCATAACCCTCTTTCTTGTTTCCCTGCATCTTGTTAATAGTTCACAGATTAGCAAAGCTGATCACACTGGCCCCAAAATGAATACCGCTGTGGTCAAACCTAGAATGAGAGGAAGTTGTCAGTAAATCATTTTGTAGACTATAAGTATATGTACTTCACCATGAAGTAGCAGTTTGATCAAATCATACTTAGTGTCTCTCCTGACATTTTCTCATTACTTATTAAACAAACCA
>JAYKTE010288814.1:0-11478 GCA_036873565.1 Xipholeptos notoides | reverse complement strand
TCTCTCTCTCTCTCTCTCTCTCTCTCTCTCTCTCTCTCTCTCTCTCTCTCTCTCTCTCTCTCTCTCTCTCTCCTTCACCCCTAAAATTTAACAGGTGGATACTTCAGGTCAAGTCAGGTCACAACAAACACTAGAGAAGGGGAGAAGGAGTAGATAGATTAATCCAGAGTAGATTTTTCCTCGTGAAATACAGAAAGTAAAAAAAAAAGTGATTTTTTTAGGTGAATGATTTAAATACTAATTTTAAATCAAGAAGTCAGAGTAATTAATTTATTTTACTGTTAAGAAGTGCTAAGAAGAATTATCTTTCATTTCATTATTCATAGGTGTGATGAGTTTTCTTCTTGGTGTGTCATGTAATTTTAAGGATATATCCAACTGACATTTGTACTTTCTGTTTTGTGTTTTTGTGTCACTCACTTTTTGTGGTCTTAGCTCTCTTGACGTTTCAAGTCATGTGAGGTTTTTAGTCTAAGCGCCCCTCTTCCAAGTTCAATATTCTTCATCTTTACATTCCCTCCAACTATGGGTTAAATAGCACACATTGTGTCATTTAAAAAAATACGTGTGGACAAAAACGTTTTACCAAAAAAAAGATTGTTCTCGGCATTAAAATGACTTAAAAATGGTTTATATGACGTAAAACACAAACAAACAAATCGATATTCTTCTTGACTGAATGCGAATGCACAGTGCCGTCCGTGTGCCGTGCCGTGTGCCGTGCTTCCTTCATTGTGCACCCCCCACAGAATGCGCCCTGCAGCCCCTACCGACACAAGTCAACTTGCGTACCACCACCACCTACCCTTCAACATACTGACCCCACAGTAAATGGTACTTTGAACAAAATAATATGCTCTTGCGAGAACGCAAATATTCCGTATTCATGAAAAAACGCAAGAAATCGAAGAATTGGTGTTTTGAAGCTAACGTTTTCACAACTTTTAGCTACTTTTTGTTATTTCGCAGCTATTTTTATAGCCATTTTAGAGTGTTTTTTTTTGGGGGGGAGGGGGCTCTTAATCTCCTACAAGTTTTTTAAAGGGATTTCCAAAAAATTAAAACCCAATTCAAAACTATTTTGCTACAGAAAGTTTGGTATACTGTCCAGAATTAGAGTTTTGGGATTTATTTTTTAAATGGAGAGGGAGTGTAAGAAGGTGTTGGTATAGGGTGAGAAGAAAAAACGAATTAAATCAAAACAACATTTAAAGTAACCAAAGTCATTTTGAAATGCCTTGATCTAGGAGAAAGTCATTAAACGCTAAAAGGTCTCTCCATCCCCACGTATGTGCAAAGAAGATTTCATTGGTTCATTTACCCAAGAAAATTTCTTTCGTTTTCTCATTGAGTATTTTTAAAATTGTGTTCATTGATTTTTTTTAAATTCTGTTCCTTGAGAATTTTTTAATAATTATTGTAATTTAGATTAAACAAAAATGGTTTATTTACTTTTATTTGAAATTAAATTTATTTTGAATGGGGTGAAAATTTTTTTTAAATGCGATTGAATAAACCAAATTAAGTAAATTAAAAATGTTAAATGGTAAATGGTTGGTGTGGGTTTAAAAAAGGTTTATGTAATTAAATAAATTAAGATCTCCCTCGCATGCGTATCCAGCCCCAACAGGAACCGTTTTGGGGGAAAAAAGGTGTATTGTTTTTCTCGGGAGTACCCCATTTTCAAGTTAATTTGTAAATTTGTATTTTAAAAAGTCCGTGATGTACAAAAAACAGCCTTTCGATGTAAATTTCTTTCAAATGGTATTAAAACAGGTTTTCAGTCACCCAAAAAGGTTGTGCATGCTGGAAGGCTGTCGCTAAATTTTCTTAAACGATTATGGATATCCTGAAAGTTTGGGTACATTTGAATTTGTTTTATGTTGAAACAGATAAAAAAAAATGACAAATGCTTTGGGGCCCTAAAAGGCCTCTTTAAATATATATATAGATATAAAATATTTGATAGCGAAAGACAGGTTGATATTTCAACATACAAATATGATAATTATTTTCAAGTAAATCCTCTTTTTTTTTCATTACAATATATCTGCGAAGCCAATAAAAGCCTTGCGACCCCCACAAAGAGCCTGCGGTCCCCCCGCAATTGCGGGATCTGTGCGGACACTAAGCACGGACGGAGCCCTGAATGCAAGCAAGTGTAAAGTGAAGTGTCATTAAGCAAATCAAATTTAAGTTATAAAAGTTTGTTTTTTCTTTTTTGAAAATCATTGTTATTAATTGTGCTGACTCTTTTTGTTGCAGTTGCACATTGTACACTCACTGACACTCTGTGGTGCTCTGCTGGTGTGCGGTTGCAGTGACATTATTTGTGGTAACTACCGACTGTGTGCGTATGGTCGGTGCTTGTGAATGTAGAGTGAGTGCGCTGCTGCGGCGTGCTGACTGGCTGTGCGCTAGTGGTGGTGTTAGTGTGGTGTGGTGTGATTGTGGTGGTGTTGTTGGTGTTTGTGGTGTGATGGTGCGATGAAGTCAGTGGTGACTGAGTGGAGTGGACAGACTGGTAACTGATGTGTTGTGTATTTGTTCGCGTTTAACAGCATATATTTTTATGGAAGAACCTGCAGAAACGACGACTGTACCTAGTGACAAAAATTGGAGCCCCGGTGAACATTTATTATTTATTATTTTTGAAAGCACCGTTATAGTTTTGATTTAAAAAAAGAAAACTTGGTCAACCTGTACGACACACCCCTTATACATTTTTTTTCTTTTCGTTTCATTTCAATTTTTTCTGCGGAATATTATCGATTAGACACTAATCTACAAGATTATCAAAAAAAGAATTTGGAAAAAAAATCATTATTTAAAGTTTTTTAGGTGGTGATGGGGTGGTCACTTTTACATAAAACGCTCTAAATCGATCCCCCCATATTGAAAACACTCGATGAAAACAGTGGAAAACACACCAACGAATCTTTTCCAAAAAAAGAAAAAAATCTATTTGTTAACATTTTATCGTAAATATTCAATTAAAAGACAATAATTATCTTAAAAAGTTCATTTCTGTTGAGGACGAGCGTATGACGTCACGTCTGGAGATGACGGCACTCCCGGAAGGAGACCGGAGGTACACGGCAGTCCGAGATTGAGCATCGTTGGGTGCAGACCGCAGGCAGCCCGGTCGGGCTCGCCCTGCCATTTTCCGTTAATATATTCTTGTTCACTTATTCCCGTGTTTGTGTCCTTTATTATTAAACTAACCCCACAACAATTGGACGACGAGGATTCGAAAAAGGACTCACGCTGAACCCCAATGGATAAGAAATCTACAACAATTGGTCGACGAGGTTTCGAAGATATAACCACAACAATGGCAACGAAGAATCGAAAAATATACTCACGAAATTGAACCGCGAGTATTCGAAAATGGACTCACACAGAACGCCAATGGATAAAAAATCCACAATATTTCGGCGTCTAAGCATTCAAAAAGAGAACTGACCAGGGAACGCCAATAGTCTAGCATTCCACAAATTTGACGAACGATAATATAAAACATTATAGGCAAGTAGGATATGCATAGGATTCTGATGATGCCATTGAATGGGAAACCATTTGAGGATATCATTATTGCCACTCGCCTTATTGGCGGTGAGATAAATATCGTTATCAGGCAAGTAGGGTATATAAAAGGACTCTGATGATAGCATTGGAAAGGGGACCATTTTTGGGGATCATTATTGCCACTCGCCGAATTGGCGGTGAGATGAGAAAAACGTTTAATGGCAACTCAGTAGAAACCAGATTAGAGAAAAGCTGGTAAAACAATGATACGCACGGAACTCGAAGAATGTGAAGTGACAACAAAAGACCAGATTAGCGAAGCTGGTGTAAAGGATCTACGCAAAGAACGTAATTCCAATGTAGAATTCATTACCATAATGTTAGGTAAGAATTCACTACTATAACCGTAATAACAAGGCTGCTATAGAGCAGAAAAAGCGTTTTTTGATCGTGACCCCCCCCCAACGACACCTGAACTACGGCGGTCGTTCCGGAAAAGAAAGTTTACCGTTCCATTGATGATCAATCCGGAAAGGAGGAAATATGGACAGCTTTTACGAACAAAAAGCTTGGGAGGGGGGGGTGTTGAGGACGAGCGTATGATGTCACGCCCAGAGATGACGTCACTCTCGGAAGGAGACCGGAGGTACACGGCAGTCCAAGATTGAGCACCGCACCGTTGGGGGAAGAGACCGCAGGCAGCCCGGTCGGGCTCGCCCTGCCATTTTCCGTTAATATATTGTTTTTCTCTTATTCCTGTGCTTGTGTCCTTTATTAATAAACTAACTGTAACATTACCAGGGGGGGGGTAGATACGTTGGTCAGCCCCTCGCTCCTTCATCCACGCCCCACACGACCACTCCCCGGATTCCACTCCCTTGCATTTGCTCACCCATTCCTTCCGCGGGTGAGATACCTAAGGCTGGGCATACTTCGGCCCCTCGCAGTCTCTTCGGCGGCTGGAGGGGGCTGTCGGTCCTAACTCCCCCTTTACTTGCTTGGCTCCTCGATGATCGTCCAGTGGTTGTGGTGTGTATGTGTGTATATCATACTAATGTGTGTGCGTGTATGGGTGTGCATATTGAAATCACAAGCCAGAATTTCTTGGGTATCATTTTCTTTAGTTTTTATTTCATTACAAGCTTCTCGCTTGGAGAGAGAAAGAATGCCATTTGTGAGCTACCCCTCCCCATGGGGGTAGAGGCTTCGTCTCGGTCCGGACCGACTGACAGATGACTCTCCTTGCTTCTGTTTTTCCTCTTCTATATATGTCCAATGCGTTGAAGACGTTCTCTGGGCATGCTATGATTGAAATATGTTCTTCAATAATAAATGGAAGAAGTGAAAAAATTCTTTATGTTTTTTTTGTTTAGTAATAATTGTTAAGGAATAAAAAGAATAAAAAAATAAAAATTAATTAGCAATTCTAAAGTGAAAATATTCCGCATTTCTATCTTGAAATTATTATGGAAAAAATTATTGAATAAAAATGTTTCCACATTTGTCTCTTGAGATTACTATGGAAAAATTATTGAATATAAATCTTGCAAGAAATACATGCTATTGCCAGAATTTATGAAGCAAATCTAACCAGTTTAATTCAATAACTTTCAACCTATTTTCAATCACTTATCCTGCTGTTCCTCTCACAAGATCATAAGAAACCTTTAGTCTTCTTTTCTCCCTGCAACCCTAAAGTTAATATTGATATTTTTTTAAACATTTTCCTTCTATGTTCCTCCTTACCTGCTATTATCGCTTCAAAAACCAACGTATGTTAAGTAAAATCAATATTTAAAGTAGTATGTCTCCACACTTAGAGCCTGGTCCTAAGTGATTATCTTATTGGTATTAAAGAGAAGGAAAAAATTTCGAATTGAAATAAAAAAACAAGTTATCAAGACCAGTTTTCTCTTCAAATTAAGGAATCAGAACAATAGAAATTAAAATATAAATTTAAATATAAATTAATGATTTATTATCAGAGCTATTAATCATCATTTTTTACTGAAAAAGAAGTTTCCTTGTTTAAAATTGTATGCACATGTGTGTGTATGTGTGTTTACACTGAACCCATCTTGTGTATGTATATTGTGAATAATTTTTTTTTAAATAATGTTAATAAATTTGGGAGCACCAAGGCATCTGTTTCATCCATATTAGAATTTGTTAGTAGGACATACCCCTATTAAGAATTGAACCGTCATTACTGCTGTTTATAAGCTCATGGTATTCCTATTTCACTACCTTTGTAGGCCAGAAATTATATATATATATACAATATTTTGCAATCCGTTGACAGGCCTGTTTCGCCATTCCTGGCTCATCAGGACGGCTATGCAAACAACATGTCTTGCTCTAGTCAGGATCAAATGCATACCAAATTATCATCAGTCCGGGATTCTAACTACTGCGCTAAGTAGTAAACTTTCCAGAAAGCACGATTTTTTGCTATTACTTAAACTGAGTGCCCAGTCCCCTGGGAGAGGAGAGCTATGCATTGTAGCTATAGTAAATAAGAAGCAGACATTCAATTGCGGTTGTCTGTGAATGCTCAATCAACGTTTGAGAGCAAGTGTGTGTCTCTAAATTTAAACTTTACTTCAATGACTTCAGAAATCTTTTATAAAATTGAACTTCTGTCTACTTTTTTTCTTTAATTTTTCAATTTCCTGATAAGTGTCTTTACATAAGGCTTGAATGATTTTATCCTTGAACTTTCGAACAGTTCTGAGTTCTTTTTCAGGGGTAAATGTAATACAATTCTGATTGATGCTAAGATTATTTTTTACATTGTTTTTTGAAATCCTTGAGATGAACTTGATAATTTGTATATTAGTGGTGCTGTCAAAATAATGTATTTAAAGATTAGAATAACATCGAAAAGCAGTGGTACAAGGTGGCATTAATAAGTTGGAAATAGCTGAACACATCTGGAAACAGAAAGGAAACTATCTACCCTTGTTGGATGAAATCAGGATACTGGACCAATAGGAACATTGGATTAGGAGATTTTTCAAAGAAAAAGATCATATATGGGGTTACAATACCTCCTAAGTAGACCAAGTATGGCCCCCTAGCGAGTGCAACCTTGGCGTGGTTAGCAGGTTTGTGTGTCTCTATGACCTGGATAGCTATGCTGGCAGGAGATTTGTCCTGGTTGGGACACCCAAGCCAGTCAGGTTGAATGGTAGAATCCAGATTAAGAGCACTCACTGGTCCTCCAGGTTGGGGGTTAGAATAAGGCCAATGGCCCAATTCTGTAAAAGAGAGTAAGTTACAGAAATAACAACGACAGCATCTGAAAATTTCCAATTTGGTCCAAAAAGAGTCCTCTCTAGTAGAGTTCATGACATGGGCCAAACTAAAGAGGACCAACCAGAGGTGAATCTGTTAGAGGAGCCTCATTATGGCCCTATGTTCCCCAAGGAATCAAGGGGCTTAAACAAAGAAATAGACCAAGCACGGTAGTGGATACTATATGAAAACATATTATAAAGAAAGGCCAGAGTTTTAAAAAAATCATTATTCTATAATTGATAGCTCAAGCATATTTTAGGATTCCACCTTTTTAGAACTTAATATGTTCCTCATGTTAAATTTTTTTTTACAAAACAAAGCGCTATTTTAAAAATTAAACACATTATTTTGATAGCACAAAAAACATGAGAATGCAGTTTTAATTTTGAACAGGAACAGAAGACTTGAAGAAGACAAAAGGATAACGTAGTGAATTTAACAATAAATATACAGTTTTTACATGATTTTGGAAATCCATTTCTTAATTTTCATTGTGATTAAATCTAAACAATTAGTCTTGGAATGCTTGTTATTTCTTTTGTGATTTTTTTTATCATAAACATTTTAAATGGCTGCTGCCTATTTCAAAATTGATTTTATTAATTGAAGGTTTTCACATTTTTATGTAGAGTGCCACTAGAATTTGTAGTTTTCCTGCTCTATAATGACAGTATTATTGGTTAAAATTTTTATAAATTTAGATGTAGGGTAGAAATGTGTTGTTAAATGATGGGCTATTGAGCTTGTATTGGACAATTGTGGGGCATCTTGACAAAATAGTCATAGTAAAAACAATTCATGTATTATTCTGAGAAACATATTCTAACAAACATTTAATTTGATATACAGTATAACATGGATATTAAAGACCCGGATATAAGAGAAACTTTGCTAAAAGAGAGATTTTCTCTGTTTCCAAATTAGAGCCTACGTCTAATTTATAAACAAATTAGAAACAGATATGAGAGAAACCCGGATATAAGAGACTTCTTTGTTCCTAAAAACTCTCTTATATCTGGGTTACACTGTACAACATAGTTTATCAAGAGTATTAGTTCAGAGAAAGGGATTATTTTAAAATAATTTTTAAACAGTATAACCCGGATATAAGAGAGTTATTGGGACCGGAGAAAAAGTCAATTACATCCGTGTTTCCCGTATATTCGTTTTTGATTTGTATATAAATTAGACACAAGCTCTAATTTTGGAACCAGAGAAAATTTCCCTTTTTATCGTGGTTTCTCTTATATCCAGGTTATACTGTAAATAGAATATCTTAAATTTGGCAAATCTTTGTGGGTTTCACAAAATAACTTGAAAATTTAGAAGATAAAACTGCCATTTTTAAAAAAAATTCTACGGTTGCTATGGTAACATTATGATATCCACTAGCTTATGGTTTCAAGCAATTTGGACCTCACAAATTTTATTATAACCGTTTTTTAACTGTTGTGCAACGGATAAAGTCCGAAAAATAGTCATATGAATTATCAAGCTTCATCCCAAGGATTCTGAAAAACCATAACTCTTTTTTATACTCAACCAAAATTGAAACTTTTTTTTCAAAATGTAGTTAAGGATATGTCTTATCCACTGATGTAAATTGCTTGGAATTAGGTTGCAAAATTAATGAGACAGCTGCCTTGTAAAGTCTTGATGTCAAAAGGATGAAGTAGATATTTAAAATGCCATGGAGTCGTTACAAAATCCATTTTGCATATTTTGAAAATTAAAGGTGACATTTTGACAGTCCATAAAAAAATCTAATCAGTGAGTTCTAAGAAAACTCCTGATCTCTCCATGAAGGTTCCCAAATTCAAATAGTACTGGAAGAAGGCCAACAAGTATATCGGTTAAAAAGTTGTGAACATAAAATGAAGATAAAAATTTTAAGTTTGAATAATGAAAACAACTTTTAGTTCGGTGCTCGGTATGAGCTCATTTTAATATGACCGAGTTCATAAATAGTTGTCAACTATGATTCTCTTCAGTGTTGTTTTATACAACCAGATGGTTGCAAGCTATCTCTGCAATTCATTTTTCTAATTAAAAAACTGATTATTTTTTTCTGGGATTTTTAGAATGCCAGAAAAAATAATCTGTTTTTTAAAAATTTCATAGTTATATTTTACTATAGAGCAAGCCACATAAAGGACATGGTTATTGAAATTCAATTTACAGTATCATATGCTAAGGTGAAAGTAAAAACAATATAATCAATATACAGTGTTGTATTAAGCAAAAAAGTCCATAACTATATGTCATAAAAACTGATAACTCCATAACTACATACACTCAAAATTCATACAAATTGGGAATTTTCTAACAGTACAGTTTATTGTGACGATTGCTGAAGAATGGTCAGACATTTTATGCAATATTCAAATTGACTCCATTGAATAAATATCCACTATCATAATTCTGATTTTCCTTCCATTTAACAAATCAAAGTCAAAAGATTGTTTTGTTTGTTTGTTTATCAACCTTTTTAAGTCAATTATTGCCAAGAACAATCATTTATGGTAAATGTTATCTTTTGTTCACACTTAGTTTTTTTAATAACACAATATGCACTATTTAACCCATAGCTGGAGGGAATGTGGGGACACAACAAAAAGATTATATTATTTACTGGGTAATAAAAATATACCATTTGTCTCCTGACTAACACCACTTACTCCTTCCTGTTATTCATTTTTTTTTTATTTCAGTTGAAATGTGTTCTTATAAAGAGCAAGAACTATTTTGCATGCTTAATCTCATTTCTAAATTTTAAAATGTCAAATGAACCAGTAGACAAGCAGAATTGTAATAAAGATGTAAATGTAATACAACCACAAATTTGTTCAATTTTCTGTGTATATAGCAATAATATAATGCCAAAAGATGCAACCAGTGTTGCTTAGGCTCTGGTAATTTTTGCAAGTTTCTAGTCTAAGGATTAAAACTTTATGGTTTAATAGGGCTAACTGACATGAAGCAGTATTCCAATCCAAATATTTTCAATATATATGATTACTTTTCGAATTATTTGAATTTTCTTTTTTCATGAAAATCATATCTATAAAAATCAAAGCAATAAATTATCTTTTAATTATTAATTAAAATGTCATTTGGCTGACTATAGGAAGTTCCCTGATGGTTTTAACCTGAATATGTTTTGGGATTTATTACTTTTTTCTTTCTTCTTTTTTTATGTTTCAGACAGTGCCTATTCCTATGCAGATGCATACACTTCTAGTGAAAGCGATGATGAAGAAATGTTCAAACGGTACCAGGCTTCTTTTGCCAACCAGACCCCAACTGAAGGAACAAATTTCAAGAAAGCTCCCAGTAACCAAAGCATTAGGAGTAACAAAAGTACAAAGAGCGACAAGAGTACTAAAAGCAACAAGAGTACAAAAAGCAATGCAGAGTCTTTAAAGACAAATCAAAATGGAAGCTGTTAGTATTGTCTTAGCATCTGTTTTTCTTTTATGTAAAAATTCTTGATTCTACTAGTTAAAATATCTTGTTTGATTCAATTTGATTCAATGGAACGTTTTGAGCAATCTTAAATGATTCATGCTGTAATGTGGTGGGCCATCTTTTTTGGACAGACGATCGACAGAAGATAAAACTGGAAGGCCTACTTACTTTTTCGAAATGTTTTTCTTTGTCCCTTTCCAAAGTTGAGAGAGAAGCATGCCTCCATTCTTCTGGTCATCTGGGAACTGAAATGGAAGAGGGATGGAATGCCAAGACCAGGGAATGGAGTTTTCATAAGTTTATTTGGTATTCATCCAGAACAGCTATGCACTTTTCACAAAGAGGAAAAAAAAGGAATGTAAAAATAAAGAATTTCCTTTTTTTATTAACCAAAAATGAAAGGAACAAAATTAAAATTTCTATCCCCTAATCCTAACTCCAGCCCCTAACTCTAACTTCATCCCCATCTCCAACCCTAACTCCAACACCTAACCCTAAGACAAAATATTAGAAAAAAATCGCAAGTTTATAAAAAGGTAAATTTATTTTTATGTTCCTTTTTTTTCACTTATGGATTATTTCTCTTTTGTAGAACGAAATTAAAATTTCCATTCCATTTTCTAAACAACCCAAAAATGTGTAGTTGTTCTGCATAAATACTGTTTATTTCAGATGTTCTTTGACTGAGCATTTCCCTGCTCTCTGTTAAAATACTGACTGCTCAGTCTTTATATGTTACCGGAGACCCCCAAGACTTGCCGAGGGTTCTTAAGCAAATCTTGCCACTAAAAGTAAGTGTCAATATTATGTTCAGCACCAGGTTCAATAATATTGTAACAACACAAAGTTTATTGCCAGTTTTCTGGGGATTTTTTTTATTGGTTGCTTAAAATTATATTTTTGAAAAGCCCTTGTAATGATTCTGTGGGGGACCTCTTGGATCATTTGCATAAATAACAAAAGGATCCTAGTTTGAGATTTTGCCAACATTGAATTTTTTTTTCCAAAAGTTTTTTTTCAATATAAATCAATTTACATCAATTTTCTGGGGTTTTTTTTGTGAAATTTTCATAAAAACAATATCAGTCAGAGTTCTACAGACAATTTTAATTTTAGTTGACCTTTGACAACTAAATATTTTCATTTACTAGCCAAATATAAAAGTTACTAGCCAAACCCATC
>JAYKTE010288703.1:0-11479 GCA_036873565.1 Xipholeptos notoides | reverse complement strand
AAGAAGAATGTTAATAAATATTTTGAAGTCCTATACAGATCTGCTTTATGCTCTATTGAACTGATCAGTAAGACACACTCAGATCAAACCTTTTTACTCACTCTTAGGAGACTAAGCTCTTTGCTGAGAGAGCCATCAGGTTTAACTTAGATTTTTAACATTAATTGAATATATATATATATATATATATATATATATATTTGAGATTGATGGCCTGATGAAGCACATTGGTGGAGAAACCCAGGGTAGAAGTGAAAATATATATATACATATATAATCACTATTTATAAATATTGAGAATTCTATTTTGCAATGCAGTAAATACACTATTGGTTTTCCACCCACTCTAAAAGTGTGGATGGTGCCCAACTTCATATATATACGTATGTATATATATATATATGTTAGTATAATTGAACATCAACTATGTCTGTTGTTGATGTTCTTTGTGGTAAATCCCTTCGATTTTTCAGACGATCCTTTTAACATCTGTTGTAAAGTTATTGAGGAATTCCACATGTCTGTGGAGAACCAGAGCGCTTTCAGACATATCCAGGTCCATCATCAGGGATTTTGTTTTGCTTTGGTTTGGTTTGCTTGTGTTTAACAACTTATCAACCATTTGTAGTTATTTAAGGTCATGCAGATTTTATAGGGAGATTTTATCTATCTATTTTTATTTTATCAGGAGCTTTTAGGAGAAATTATTGTAAAATATTATATTATATTATATATTATAATATATAATCTTTCGAAGAAATCTTGGAAATTATATTAAGGCACTCGGCCCAGCAACTAAGTTTCTTGTTAGAAAACAAAAAAGAATTGGATTAAAAATATTATAAAGAAAGATTAAAATTCTTTTTAATGAAATATACCTGAATATAAATATATATATATCTATTTATAGAAAGTGAATGAGAGATACATACATACATATATATATATGCACATACAAAAAAATATATCTACACAAAGGTGTAGTATGTATTTGTGTTAAATGCTTTAACAAAAGGTGAGTGTGGTATGTATATGTGAAAGTGTTTGTCTGTTTGAAACATACTATCATACAATGCCATTCTGATGCAAAAGGCTGGAACTGGCAGGGTACGTAGATGGTTCTGAACGGAGGCTTTTGTGGTATGTATGTGAAGAATAAACATGGACGTACAACACAGTTGAGCTAAAAAAGTATTAGGATGGAATATATTAAGCAGTCGTTTTCAAAAACAAATATCCACACTTAAAAATCGTTTTTTTTATTAAATGAAAAAAAAAATTAATTTTTTTTTTAAATTGAAAAATTGATTAAAAAAATAAAAAAAAAAGAGAAAAAAATCAGAAAGAAAAAGAAAAAAAAGAAAAAATGAAAACCTTTGTGCTTTATTGAATATTCTAGAAAAAACAGTTTTTAGATTTTTTTTTCATTCCAAAAATAAGAATCAAGAGTTTTGTTTTGTTTTAGCTTTTCTAGATTCTAGGAATGAAGAAAAAAATATCAGGGTTTTAAGTCAAATTCTTCTACTGAGACCATTCCAAGAACTATTTAATTTTAAGGATTTTTTCTTTGCAATGGGACAGTCTTAATAGAAGAAAAACAAAACAACAAAAAAATAATAATTAATTATAAAAAGCCTTAACAAATGCAGTTTATACCTATATACATATAATTTCATTTTTTCATAAAAAGTTTTATTTGATAACAAATAAATATTTACATTATGAGTTAACTATTTTCGAATTAAAAATTTAAATTAATATTTTATGTAAATTTAAAAAAAAATTAAAGATTAATTTTATTAATTCATTAAAGTTTGGAAAATATTAAAAAAATATATTTTTTTTTAAATTAAAAAAAATTATTTTAGCTAAAATTTAGTATTTTCTTTAGGTTTAAAAAAAATTAAACATTAATTTTATACATTCATTAAATTTTCAAAATTTTTTTAAAGAAATTTAAAAAAAAATTACTTTTATTTAAAATTGGGTTTTGTTAAACCCCCTAATTTTTTTCTTAAAGCTGATAATTGAACTTTTCATCTTTTACCATTTTAATATCATTGGAAATAATTCGATGATTAGTATTTTATTAATATCAAAAGACAAAAATTAAAAGTGTGAAAATGAATTATAAGGATTGTTGTAAACCAAGGGTGGCCAACCTTTTACATAACATGTATTAAGTTTTTACCTTAGGATTTTAGACACAGACAAAAAAATTAAGTTGATTACTGACAATCACAAATACATTTTACATCTATTAAAAAACGATGAAAATGTCTTGTTTTTTTTCTAATTTTCAACTCGTTATACTTTGAGGTAAGTTAAAATTAAAACCAAATATTCACAAGAAGTTTTAATTAGAAGCAGGTGTCATTATCAGCTAGAACAAAAACTATAACAAATAGCTACTGAGGGAGAGGGAAAGAGAGAGAGAGAAAGAGGGGGAAAGAGAGGGAAAGAGGTAGAGAGGTAGAGAGAAGGAGGACGAGAGACAGAAGGTTGGTGGAAAAATTCTATACCATTTCAACTTCAAAATGGATCTATCAACTTTAAAATGGACTTATTTTCAAGTAAAAGAATTAATCAACTTCAAAATGGAACAATCAACTTCAAAATGGAGAACTTCAAAATGAGAAATAATCAAAAAAGTTGATTGTTCCATTTTGAAGTTGATTGTTCCATTTAGAAGTTGATGGTTCCATTTTGAAGTGGATAAATTCTTTTACTTGAAAATCAGTCCATTTTGAAGTTGAAATGGTATAGTATGAAGAGGAGGTCTTACCTTGAAATAAAACTAGTTAAAATAAAAATAAAAAACAACACATCCTACTATCTCTTAATTTTCATCATTTTTTAATATAAAAACAAAAGATCCTTTGAAAGAACTACATCTTATCATCAATTTTACTTACGTTTTTCTGTTCATTTTGAGAAAGAATTAACTTTAAGATCCATTGTTTTATATAAATGAATAATCCTTTGAAAGAACTATATCTTATCTATATATTAATATGCTTAGTCACTCCAACCGTTATCATAGTAATTACCCTTAGAATGAAAATGTAATATTACAAAAACCCAATATACAGTTGTTTAAGATTATCAGAAAAGGATTTAGTCTTTCATATTAGAAAAAAAGGTAGCAATATTCTGATTATATAAAAACACGTTGCTATAAAATTAGAAAAAAAAACATGGCAGTTTTACCTTTGTTATTTAAAGGCTTTGCTAGATTCTTTATTTACTTGTCAACAATTCAATTCTCTTAAAAAACTCTCATTACATAGTTATATTAATGATATATACTTAGTCTAGCACCAAACTAAGTTTGGCACAAGGCCACTCTAACGAGTTCATCATAATTACTTGCTTTTTGTAATCAGTGTTGATCTTCACCTAGTAGACAGGCCTCATCTTGCCAGGTTTTGTAATCAGTATTATCCCAACACCTAGATGAGTTACTCTCCCAAGTTAATGGGACTCATTTGTGAGAGACAGCTTTTAGCAAGAAATTTTATAACCCTGTGCCTAATAAGGGTGTATATTTTTTCTTATTATTATATACCAAATAAATATCTTGCCTAAGACAGTTGAAAGTCAAGGTAAAAGTTTTGACAGGGATTTGAACTCATAAGAGTTCAAAGGATAACATTGATTAAAAAATGTCTTGAAATGTAATGAGCACATAAAACTGGCCTTGTGCCTAACTTGGTTTGGGGCTTGATCAAGTATATTACTTTTCTTTAAATAAAGTTGTTTTTTTTTTTTTTTTACAGAACCATAATTATTTTGTTTTGGTTGGTTGGTTTGTTAAAGTTTTACGGCATATCATCCTTTTTAGGCCATTTAATGCTGCGAACTAACATTTTTGGTAAACGTTATTACTTTTGTCAACACTTAATTTTTTGAATGACATAATTTGCACTATTTAATCAATATCAACCTTTTAAGGTCATTTAATGCTGAGAACAATCGTTTTTGAGAAACATTATTTTTTTGTATACACACTTAGTTTTTTGAATAACATAATATACACAATTCAAACCATAGTTGGAGGGAATGGGGAGGTTTAATTATTTTGGAGGCTGATTGGAAATTGATACAGAAGACTTTTTATCAAAATCCTAATCAAATGAAGTTTTTTCATAATCTGGCTTTTAAAGGACGACATCTTGTTTCTTTTGATTCTATTCAAAATTTACTTTAATTTTCTTTCGTCCTTTTTTTCTTTCTTAAAAAGATTCATTCATTTGCATTTTGTTGATTTTCTTTCCTTCCTTTAACAAAGAATCTATCTCGAATTGAACAATAAAAGAATTCATCTTTTGTTTTCTACGTTTTTTAACAGCTCTCGCAAATGTTTTTGCTTGGAGATTTGTTTAATAAGAAACAAAGATGGGGTCGTGGTACGAAGAAAAGAAGAACAGAAAAAGATGGGCAAGAAAGAAGCTTAGTTTTAAAGATTAAAATAAATCCGACGATGATGGCACAAATCAAGATTGATTTTCAAGAACAACATTTTCCATTTACATCCATTTATTTTTAATTTTATTTGTCGAATCAAAAAGATAACCGTTTTTAATTTTTTTTAAAAATATGTTTTCCTGACATTACTCTCAACAAAAATCAAACTAGAGAGCTACTTTTAACTGATTATTTGCTTTCAAATAGGCTACGTTGTCTCCAAAAAAACAACTTTTAATGGCCTGTAAAAATGAAGGGTGTAATTTTTATAAATAATTTTGTATAAAACCATAAGAAATTTTTCCATAACTTTTCCGAAGTGAAATTTCATTACTTAAATTCATTATATTGATTTGGAATTCTTTGCGATAGATGTATTGGTTTTATTATGCAGACTATAGTCCTCATCTTTTTGTTAAATTTACTATCCTCAAAATGAGGCTTGATAATTTGTATATTCATTATGCAGACTATAGTTCTCGTCTTTATATTTGTTAAATTCACTATCCTCAAGATGAGGCTTGATAATTTGTATATTTATCATGCTGACTATAGTCCTTACTTTTATATTTGTTAAATTATCCTTGAGATGAGGTTTGATCATTTTTATATCTATTATTCAGACTGTAGTTCTCATCTTTATATTTGATAAATTTACTGTCATTGAGATGAGGCTTGATCATTGTATATTTATTATATAGACTATGGTCCTTATCTTTGTATTTGTTAAATTCACAATTTATATATATATATGGAATTCTCTGTTATCAATAGAGACAGGAGTTCTAGTGCACCATTCCATTAAGGCTGCCTTGTTACTGAGTACACTAAATACGGCCTTGTGCTGCTTATCAATTTCATGCTCAATTGGTTTTGAAGCTATCATAAGAATAAAGAATTTTCTTTTTTCTTATTATTTGTATTTTTGTTTAATTCTTTATGAATATTTATGTTATTAGAAATGAGTCAACATCATCAAATAGTGTGTGTGTGTGTGTGTGTGTGTGTATATATATATATATATATATATATAAATAAAGGAACCTACATTCTGCCAGTATTATTTGCATTATTTAATGTGTGTGTACATTGTCTTATGTGTGTGTATATTCATTTTCCCGTGTGTGTGTGTGTGTATGTATGTATGTTTGGGTCTGCATTTATGCCTGTGTGTGTACATCATGCATGTATTTGTGTGTGTGTGTGTGCGTGCGTGCATGTATGCCCTTGCTTAACATTTCCCCATTAACTCAAATATGAATGCTTTTTATTTCAAATTTTTCCTCCATCTTCTTTTTATGAAATGCATTAAGAATAAAACCCTTTTTTTAAAAAAGATATTCCACTCGACTGCAACTTCAAAACGGAACCAGTTATCCCCCCCTTGTTTTTCTAGAAATCTCAGGCAGGCTATAGCAACTCGGGTGCCGCAACGGCAACGTAAATTCCGCCGGCTAATGCTCCTTGCCTTTCTTGCGGTGTGTTTTCTGGAGCCTGAAAAGGCACAAGTGAAGATTTCTTCCTGATCGAAAACTCTTTGAAATCTTCATTTTCTCATTCCCAAACCCATCAAACGATTCTTCAATTCGTTCACATACATTAAGCAAATTAAAATTCACTTCTGAACGATTTTCATCAATAGGGATTTACTAAAGAATCAAATATGAATAGAAAAGTTTATATTCACTAAAGTGAAAAGACTTAATAGAAAAAAATATAACCCTAACAAATGAGAAGAAAAAAAAAAAGCAATCAAATAATGCTACTATGTATATAAAGTTGATCATAATAATATCTTTAAACAATTCTAATAGTATTAATCAGACTATTCTCCTCATCCATAATATTATAAATAAATGGTTCAATAAATACTTTTAGAATTCATCATATCTCATCTTAAAGATTTTGAAATGAGAAAAAAATATATATATACATATGTGTGTGTGTGTGTGTACCTTCGTATACATAAACGTGTCTATTAACAATTCATTGCAATTAATAATTAAATTTCTATTTTATTGTTTACTGATGTTTTTGAAGTTTATTTTCATTTTTTACCTAAACAAAGAAAAAAAAGCCAAAAAAAAAGCCAAATAATTTTTTTTCAGGCTTTTTGATGTAATCTTGTTCAGCATTGAATATTTTATCAATTTGTGACTTTGAAAGATTTTCATTTATTTTTTTATTTTTTAAAATTTATTTGTGTCTAAAAAAAACAAAAAAAACAAACTTATTTTTGTAGAAGACTATTTTCTTTTCTTTCTTTTTCTCTCTTTTTTGGAATTATTCTAAAGTAACTAAACACAGTTATTTTATTTTTTTCTTGAAAAAAAAAGATAGATAGCTGTGTTTACTTACTATCAGATTAAAACACACACGCACACACACATAAAAAAGGAGTTTTTTTCAAGTCTTTGCAAATATTTAATAACCATCTCTTGCTTTGAAATTATTGCCTGGAAGAGCCATTTATTTTGATGATGACAGCAGGAAAGTTTTAAAAAAACTTTTTATTTATTATTATTTAGAATGATAATAATTACTGGCAGAACCCATTTGTTTGTGTTTTACAGCATATCAACCTTTTTAGTTCATTTAATGCTGAGAACTATTTCTGGTAAACGTTAGTTTTTGTCGGCTCTTAGTTTTTTTAATAACACAATATATATTATTTAACCCAAAATCCTAAAGATGCAGCATGATAATTATCATATTTATTAGGATAAACTGGCTAAAATATAGTGAAACTAACAAAACCTAGTGAAGTCCTGGATTTATTTTATCAGAAAATCTGGCTTTACTTAAATCCCCTTCTGAATTGGTTGGTTTTATTTGTTAGAGTTGTTGACAAGCAAATAAAAAATTGAATTTACACAGAAAAAGAAATCTTTAAACAAATGTGTTGCGATATTTTTAATATAATGGCATGGGTATGAGTGCAAAGATTGTATCGATCCATTCAATACACAAGGAGATAGAGTATTGACTAATGACAAAGCAGAAAGGACAAAATGTCTTTATTTAAACTCACCCAGGGGACTGACCAATTAGTACTTGCTAAAACCCACTACTGAGAGGACGTATTTACTGCAACCAACTGGATTATTATTATAACTAAGCTTTTCTACTGCTGCTGCCTTACAATACAAATTGGATCTATTATGTGTAATAAAAATGAATCAATGTTTTGCTTTGTATCGGATACTTATTGCACCCACTGTCCGAGTCAAATTTAACAAGTTAGAAATATAGATTTTTATTTAAAATCAAAACTAAAAAATCTGATTTAATTATTATTTTTTGCAATTTATAAAAAAATTTAAATCTTTAAAAAGAATCCAGTTGGAGTGCTTATTAAAAAAAAATATATATATACAGACAAAAACACATAATAAAACATACAAAGACAAAATAAAACTTTTGAATAATAAAACATTTTCATGTCTATTTTTTTTTCTTTTTATTATAAACAAAAAGAAGAATTCGTTATTTTATCAATTTTAAGCTAATTTTTCTTTTGTTTCGTTTTTTCGTTTGATTGATTAATTAATTAAATAATTAAATATTTTTAAAATGGATGAAATTTTTTATTTGATGTCAGGATTTTAATAGAGTTAAATTATTAAACTAAGTTTTTAATCCATTGGGGTTGCAGGAGAAAACTAAGATAAAAGGAAGAAATATAATACATATAAATACATTATAAAAAATTATAAAAAGAAAATCTGGGTTGCAAGATATATGTTAAAACTAAAAACAATTTTTCTTTTTAAATAATTCCTTCATAAAAAAGATATTAACAACATTTTTTTAAAGCAAGTTATATGTTAAAACTAAAAAACAATTTTTCTTTCGAAATTATTCCTTCAAAAAAACAATTAAAAATATTTTTTAAAGCAATCTATTAATATATGTATCCAAACATTGTTTCTTTTTAAATTCCTTCATAAAAAAGCTATTAAAATATTTTTTAAAGCAATCTATTAATATATGTATCCAAACATTGTTTTTTTTTAAATTCCTTCATAAAAAAAGCTATTAAAAATATTTTTTAAAGCAATTCATAAAGATAAAGATATCTGTTTAAGCTAAAAACAGTTTTTCTTTTTAAAGAATTTATTCATAAAAAAACTATTTCAAAATCTTTTTTTCACAGCAATTCATTTATGAAAAATAAATCTTTAGAAAAAATCTGATATTTTCTAAATTAGGGAAAAACTAATGAAAAAAAAGGAAGAAAATGTTAAAAAAGATATATATATATATATTAAAAAAAATCAATTGACTGATCTGTTTGAAATAAAGCACAAAGGTGAACAGAATGGCATAGAAAAAAATCCTTGGTGTCAGTTGAGTGACAAAATGAAAGCAGCATTAAGTTAGAGTTAAGAGAAAAACAACAAGGAAATGTAAGTGTGGAAAATACGAGCTTGTGGGATGTAAGCAAGATCAAGCAGTTTTTGTATAGAGGAAGAAGTATGCTTTCAGAGAATGCTAATTGGACCACCAAAACTAATGCGTGAAAAATTCATAAAAAAAAAATTAAAAATAAATAAATGAATAAAAAATTCCCAGAAAAAAATCCCAAAATATTTAAAAAAATTATTTTTTTTTGTAGACAGAAAAATGTCCCAAAATTGCTAACAGGAAGGGAGCTAATCTTCTGAAATACACACACATATGTATTATATATATATATTCATGTATATGTACACATATATATGTTCATATATATATATTTATTTCTACATATGTGCATATGTATATATTTATATACATATTGATGTATGAAGTGAAACTCGCACATCCTGCTAAACCCAGAGATTATTCCAAACAAACTTTGTCTAATCGACTGATCTACACACAATCAAGGCTGAGCTGCCTTACAAGATATAAAAATGAAATAAAATCAATAATACAACTAGGTAAGTTTACACACAATTGAAATATCCCAACCTCTGTTTGGATTATTATTATTAATTTCTATTTCAGAAATAAAAATGCTTTTCTTTCATCATTTGAGCTGACACTAAAGTTGATCTTTTGGAGGTTTTATATTTGAACTAGGCTCAGTTTCCAAGTAATTTTTTTGCTTTTTTTAAAGACAATTTTATATATTTAAACCAGGCTCAATTTTGAATAAGAAAAATTGAAGCCCAAGTGTTGCTGAGTTTCTTCAGTTTTTTAAAAACCATTTTAGGCCTAATCAACAATAACAAGGCTCAAGTCAATAGATATGTTTTATGGTAAAAATCCAAGTGTTATGAATGTTAGATTATGAGGCTTAAATGAAAATAGAATAGAATACTAGAAACAGAGATTGAAAGAGAAGTTTAAAGATTTAGAAAAAAAGAAGTTATTTTTTTTATAAAGAAAACCAAGCATAGTTTAAAGTATTTTAGTAAGAGTAAAATGGGACAAATATTAACACATCTCAACTCGATTGAATCTATCCGTGTAAAAAAATTAAATATTAAAAGAAAGATTGGTTTGGTTTGGTTTGGTTTAATTCTGTTTAATGACCAATCAACCATTAGTGGTTATTAAAGGTCAAACAGTTTTTGTGGGGAGGTTTTATTTCTATTTTGGATTATTTTGTTGTGGGATTTTTGGTTTGATAATTGTGTTGGTTGCCTGAATTGTTTTTGTATCAGGTGATTGGTAGTATGATGTTGGTTGAGATATATTCACTTAGGTTTGGTTTGGTTGTGTTTAATGACCTATCAACCATTTGTGGTTATTAAAGGTCAAAAAGTTTTTGTGGGAAGATTTATGTTTTATTTTATTTTGAATTATTTTGTTGTGGGATTTTTGGTTCGATAAGTATGTTGGTTGTCTGATTTGTCATTGTATCTGGTGATTGGTAGTATGATGTTGGTTGAGATTTATTCACTTAGGTGGCGATTATTATGCTTTTTGGTTATTTAAAGAAAGAATTAGGAATCAGATGTTTAGCGAGTTGAAAAATGTTAAGATTTCTATTTGCAGTTAGCGTTAGCCAGAGAGAGAGAGAAGCTCAAAGATGAAGAATGCCTGAGTCGATGCGGAATACGAAGCAAAAAAGATTGCATCCGAAAGAGGAAGAAAGAAATATTTTTAGATGAAGAAAAAGGATTTTGAATTTAACTCCAATTAAGATTTTAAAATAGAAAAAAAGATTGGTAAAAAAGATTGGTAAAAAAAGTTGCTGGTTAACCTAAACCTTTGATTTGGCCCTTGAATCGAATCAAAAGCCATTGATCTGTTACTTTTGAAGAAACAGAAAATTGTTTGTGTTTTAGGGCATATCAACCATTTTTAAGTCATTTCATGCAGAGAACAATTATTTTCGATAAACGGTAGTTATTCTCCAAAATAATTATTTTTTCAATTACACAATATCCACTATTTAACCCATAGCTGGAGGGAATGTGGGGATTCATACCTTTCCCAAAGGTATTAGTCCAAAGGTAATTGTAAATGGAATGACTGGGATTTGAACTCGCGTACTATGATTCCGAAGTCCGACTACCTACCCACTGGGCCAAGTTGACTTCCCACAGAAAACTGAATCTGTTCTCCTAATGCCTATCAAATAATAACAATAAAGTTTTTCACTTGGGGAAAATTCAATTTAGTCATTAGAGTTCCTCATAGGTTTTATTGTTATTGACTAACTTGACAAGTAGACTAATATATAGTTATATCCATCTATATATGTATACATATATATGATGGACCCTCATGTCAGTTTTGATGTAAGAGTGTCATCAAATCAAGTATGGCCAGGATACTGCTACACAAAGTTTTTTTTATAGTGGTGAAGACCTGTGTAAGACCATCCACACTTCTTGGAACTGGGTGATAAAGCATAGTCAGTGTATATATATATATATATATATATATATATATATATATATTAAAACTATACTTTAATGAAAACAGTGAAAATAGGAATTGCATATTATTTTTAAAAGCCAACATTGTTTTTTGTTATTGATTTCATATTATTGTAATTTAATTTCTATTTTTT
>JAYKTE010288593.1:0-11479 GCA_036873565.1 Xipholeptos notoides | reverse complement strand
GATTTCTGTAATAAGGGTGAAAAACAATACATAAAACAATGATTGACCCAACGGGTCACGGGTTGTCTAGTATATATCTAAAAATGTCAGATTGTTAATCATTGGACGAACGCCTATAAATTGCAACCTTCTTTCTCCGATCCGAGATGATCCGAGACAGACATGCTATGGCTTCTGACTTCTCACGACCAATTCTCTTCGTTTCAATGTCTCGACTCTGCACGAATGTTGTCATCAAAATGGCCGACTGCTCTGAAATGTCAAAAGGTACGTCCCGTCCGTCAGTCGAAGCCAGTAATTACCTTTGTCTCTCGGAGCTCTATAAACACAGGTGTAAGAATAGACTTATCTTACCTGACAGAAGATCACAAATGAATCACAGACAGAGATTCTTAACGTACTTGATGTGCATTTATGTTTGGGTCTGGATGACAAAGAGAATTGTGGAGTTGGGGGGAAACACTGACTTGACTTGCCTCTTAACATCTTTCAGACTTGATTTTACGGGAAGTTCTTGAATAATTGGGCCGCCAGGGTAGAGTAGTGGTAAAAGCTTCGACTTTGGGAATCCTATTACACAAGTTCAAATCCCAGAATTATCAAATTAGCTATCTATAGAAACCCCTCACTGTATAATATTTGTGTAATTGGATATCTATAAAATCCCCTCACTATATAATTTTTATCTAATTGACTGTCTATAGAAACCCCTCACTATATAATATTTGTCTATAGAACCCCTCACTATATAATATTTGTCTAATTAACAGTGTATAAAAACCCCTTATATATAATGTATATAATTCTTATTATTGTTGTAAGTGCAATAGAGAAAGTACAGTATATCTTCGAATATAAGTCGATTCTGAATATAAGACGAGGTAGAATTCTAGCCAAAATTTCAGGAATTATCTATGACTCGAATCTAAGTTCAGTCTACAGACATCTTTTCAGTCTTGGCTATACAATGTAAATAAAAACTTCAACTGAAACTAGAACTGCTAAAAACACATTAAAAATATTATTTTTCAAAATCCTTGGAATGAGGTATGATAAAAGTATTAATCGGACTATTCTCTCATCCATAATATTATTTATTTCACTTATTAATCGGACTATTCTTCTCATCCATAATAATATTTAATAATAAGTAAAATAAATGATATTATGGATGAGAAGAATAGTCCGATCGATACTTTGGGATTACATTAGAAATAGTGTTTCAACTTTAGCAATAAATATAAGACCTCCCGCTCAGACACTAGTGCTGAATTTAGATATTATGAATGACTCAAATATAGTTTTTCGGAATCCTTGGGATGAGGCTTGATAATTTGGACAAGTATTTTTCGTACTGCTGTCCTCATCCATGTTATTGTGGTCTTCATAACGATTAGCCATCTTCAGGTGATTGAACTTGGGAACCTTCTTGTCGTAAACAAGAGCAGGCTACCCCCGTAGTTTGAATAAAGGGTTAAGTTCAAAATTCTGTAATTCCCGATTACGACAAGAAGATCACCTGAAGACGGCTGGAGGGCTAATCAGCTGAAACGTTGTGAAGACCGCAATAAAATGGATGAGGACAGCAGTCCAAAAAATACTTGTACAGTGCACATTGTGTTATTCAAAAACCATGTGTGAACAAAAGTGATTGTTCTCAGCATTAAACAACTTAAAAAGGATTGATACGCCATCAAACAAAATATGTTAGAAGAATTCTACCAAAGTCCTAATTCTTCAATTAAATTCCAGTGTTCTGCTACATTCCTGGGGATTTTCTGCCATTTATCCAAGAACATGAACAGCATTTAGTAGACAAGGAGACTCATTTGGTAAAGGAAGGAACAGCACTGACCATTTTCTGCCCAAGCCATTCACAGACAAAATTTTCGGTTGTGACAAAATGCAAAAGAAATTCCTGGCAACCATTTCTACCAAACTGCACGGTTAATGCACGTAAGAAAATTGTGATTTATTTTGTAAAACATGAAATATGTATACCTGTCTATGATGTGAGAATTAACAGAGTTGATGTTTATTTATTTGATCATAATATATACCAAAATTATAGGCATGTTTCATGATAATAAGGGTTAGGAATGGAGTTTTGGACTGGATTAAAACTGTTTCCATTATCCCTTATAGGTTAAATGTATTCTGATTTGAAACAAATGGCTTTTTGAACTTGATTCCTGAACAAATTATATTCGAGAACTGAAATACCACTGTAATATTTGAAAAGAAATAATCAAAATCTTTTTTTTTCTATTTTCATTTATGTTAATTGTTGATTGATAATTGTCCTGAATTAATTGGTTAAATCTATTTTTTAGTTCAGATAGTTTATAATAGTAGAAAGGATTAAAATGTCAGGTCTATTAGATTTTAGAAATCTCAAATTATGTATACATATGTATATTATATTATCTGATCCATGTAAAATTTCTTTTAAGTAAATCTATTTTTATTTCATTCAAATTTTATATCCATTTCATTATTATCATTGTTTTTATTATTATCATTAATTTATATTTATCTTACTTAGCTCAGGATTTGATATTATATATATATGCATATATATATATATATAGTGACTTCCATTTCTTTACAGAAGACGGCCAACCTTTACAAAAAAAACAACCAAAGAAAACTCCACATGGGTGTGTGTGAAGTGTTTTGGGTGAGTAGGGGCCACACACTACAACCTAGTCTCCAATCTGACGCCCAAAGGCAAGGTCTCTTGTCACCGGCAGGTTTTGCGAGCCACAAGACAGGCGGTTTCAGAGAACAGTGACGTCTATGGACGGAGAGGACCCTTGGTGGAGGAGAGATGGAGAGAACGAGCGGTTGCCCTCTTCCCTGGTGAACATCGAAGCTGGGTAACCAACCCTCAGGACAAAAGGGCAGCTACGGTGAATGATCAGGGCAGTTCACCGTCGTCGTCTTGATTCATCCGGTCCTTCAATCTTGTAAGGGTTGTCTGTACAGAAAATCGATGTGTTGCACACTTGTATGACATGTACAACACGTTCTCTCAAATCCCAAAGATTAGGACCATACCTACGTATACTTTTTTTGAAATTGGCTGCCTGATGAAGCACACCAGTGCAGAAACCCAATACAGCAAAGATACTTGGACTTCTGCCCACTATATAAATTTGGACAGTGTCAAAATACATACATACATACATGTTTTTTTTCAATAAATAATGAGAATATGTCAGGAGAGATATTATGTATGATTTCATCAAACCGCTACTTTATGGTGAAATACATATACATATAGTATACAAAATGATATATTGACAACTTCCTCTCATTCTAGGTTTGAGTGCAGCGATGTTCGTTTTGGGACCAGTCTGATCAGGTTTGCCGATTGCAGGGAAACAAGGAATAACGTTATGCCATCAAATTGTGTGTTAAACTTAAGAAAACCAAACAAGAAGCTTATGGAAGGTTAAAGGAGGCCTATGGGGATGAACAGATGAGTCAAGCAAGTTTCTATCAGTGGTTTAACAGATTTTCTAAAGGAAATGAACAGGCTGGGGATGAACCCAGATCTGGAGCACCGATCAGTGCATGCAAGGAGGAAAACATTGGGGAAGTGCAAAGATTAATGATGCAAGACCGTCGGATAACTGTGAGGATGATATCAGAAGCTGTTGGCATTAGTATTGGCACAGTGGAGACAGTTCTGACCGATGATTTGAATCTTTACAAATTTATTACTTATTGAACATATGCTGGTGACCACCTGGATGCTACAACACCCACCCTACACCCCTGACCTAGCCCCATGCAACTTCTTCCTGTTTCAATAAAATGGTTGATATGCCGTATAACACAAATAAACTCAAACTCTTCCTGTTTCCATGCATGAAAGACAGCCTGAGGAGCTGAAAGAGGCATCGTAAAACTACCTGAAGGGACTACCGAAGAAGGACTTTGAGGAGGTCTTCCAGGATTGGAAGAGATGCATGAAGAAGTGTGTAGCTGCGGGAGGTTATTTTGAAGGGGACAAAGTTTTGTAAGCTTATGAAAATAAATATTATCTCTCCTGACATTTTCCTTATTACTTATTGAACATACCTTGTATATATTTGTATATATATATATGATATATATTTGGTCGACCACCAAACCAAATTGGGTACAAGGCTCATTACATTCACAAACTTTTTTGAATCAGTGTTTCCCTTCTCCTAGATGAGTTACTCGCAATGAGTTGACAGGCCCCATCCACCTGGGTTTTTGAAATCAGTGTTATCCTTACACCTGGATGAGTTACTCTCCCAAGTTAATGAGCCTCATCCGCCTGAAGTAGGTGAAAGTGAATGTAATGGTTATGATTGTGCCAAACTGGTGAAGGTATGACATCACTTCCCAGTTGGCACATAATGGAAAATTTAGATAATGCAAATAAACATAATGTAACAATTGGTAATAGAGAATTTGAAACTCTTTTGAATACAAATAAAATCCTTTTTTTTTGTTTCTTAAACTTCAGAATGGCTAACAGAAAAATCTTTTGTATCGATGGTCCAAAGAAAAAATGACGGAGTTCATTGTAAACAGCCTTTAAGGGGTGATAATGTAATTTTCCATTGGGATATTGGTGGTGTTGAGCCAAAAAATTTCAGTAAGGTTCCCCATGGAATTGGTTTCTATGCACATTGCTCGGATGTAGGGAAATTCCAACTCATTGGTTCAATTCGTCTCGTGTGTAGAAATGGAATTTGGTCTGGCACCTTACCATTCTGTCAGAAAGCAGAGGAAGACGGTGACTAAGTTATTTTCTTCAAATTTTATTTTCTTTATAATATGCCAGTGCATGTTGGTGTCATAATATTAATAATCAGATAAGAGCAAATTACCTCCCATTAATAACTCTCAACTCAATAGGGACATGATAATAATAATAATGTATATATTAATACACTTGCGCATGTGTGTCACAATAGAAATAATTAGGTAGGAACAATTAACCTCTCTTTAGTAACTCGTAAATCACAAGGGACATTATTAATAATCTATATATTATATGCTTGTGCATGTGTGTGTCCCAATAATAGTAATTAGATAGAACAAATTACTTTCCTTTAATGATTCCTAATGAGTGTGAGGGAAAAACAAGGAAAGAATGAATTTGTCATCATACAACAAAATAAAAGGTAACTTTTATTTTATCAATATATTGAACATAACTATTACATCATAGGATAAACAATCTAAGTATTAATGCACTTGTGCATGTGTGTATCACAATAGTAATAATTAGGAATTGATTACTCCTCTTTAGTGACCTTTAACTCAATAATAATAATAGTAACTTATATATTTATATGCTAGTGAATGTGTGTGTCACAATACTAATAATTAAAAAGGAATAAATTACTGATATTTTGTCATCTATTCTTTACTCCATTTTGATTTTCAAACTTATCCTGTGGGAAACATTCATTTCATCCTTAAATGAAATATTTATATGAGAGTTTCTATGTCGATACAATTGTCAGCATTTTTCTGAATATATCTTCATCCTGATATTTTTACATCTATCCTTTACTCCGTCGGATTTTTATACATATTCTATGTGAATCATTCATCTCATTCTTAAATGAAATATCTATATGAAAGTTTCTATGTTGATTTTTATACACATGCTGGCACAGCTTATGTATTTATAGTTTTCTAAGAAATCAAAAAATATTAACAAAAAACAAATTTTCTGTTGTTTTTCTTTTTAGAGAGGAAAGTGAGAATTTTCTATAACTTTTTTTTAATTCTTTGTTTTCTTTCTGCTTTAACAGAGAAAGCCCCACCACGTATATCGATTCTAACAGCCGAGACTTGGAGTGGACAACAAATGGATCACTCGATAACTATAAATGGAAGTGTTAAAGTCACAGCAGGTGTACAATTAGAACTAGGATGTCAGCATAGTTTGTATGAGCCAAACAGCTTGGAATGGTTAACTGCCAGTCACACCTTGTACACCAACTTTAGGACAAGTCTAAGGAAAGATCTTGAACAGAACGCAACTGTTGCTCACCTGGGGTTTCACGAAGTAGCTAAAAAATATTCAGGACGATATACATGCCGAATCAGAAACACAACAATCTTCCATTTTGTTGATCTCATTATTTTGTGATTTCACACAAGGACATACAATGCTTCTTCTTCACTTCGTTCGTCAGTTCTGAATTGCAGCAGGGTAAAAAATAAAATAAAAGGTGCCATTCTTGCAAGGGACGTAACTCTTATTTTTTAGCGTAAATATTCCATTTTATTTTTGGGACTTAGAAAAAGAAAAAAACAGTTTTTAAGAATATCATTACATATTTCATTCTTTATATGCAATAATATTCATTCATTGAAAGAATTTATAAAAAATGCTCAAAGGTGAGCCTGTACGATTCCTCCTGCAGCATCTATTTTTGTTTTTTTTTCAAATTCTTAAAAACTTTTTTCAGTTGATTATAAGTTAAACACAAAACTTTCAGATTAAAGAAATTAGAAAAAATTCAGTATTTAAATATTTTTAGGGAGTATCCATTTTCTCATACAACATGTCTAGTAAATCGATCCCCAATTTTGCAACCACATAATAAGAAAGCAAATACGAGTAGTTCTATTGCCCGTATGTTAGGGATTGTTTTATTGAGTTGTTTTTTTCCAAAACTTGTTGAAAATTACTGAAAAAATATTTCTTTCTTGTAGAAATTAATTGACTAAGTAATACTGCCTGGTGATGGGGTTGTGTTTGATCCCTTAGCAGCTATTTTTCCACTGTAAACTAAATTGAATTTGTTCCATGTATATAAAACTTCAAGTCTTTAGACCAAAAATTACCAAAGTAGTTTGAACAATTCTTTCAATGGTAGACTGTAAAAGTGTGTAAAATTACGTTTAAATTGGACCATTCCTGCTAGAAGATGATTTTTTTCTATTATCGATTTTTATATTTATTGGGTGATTCTGAAACAACACCTACCTAAGAACACTCACAGACACATAAAGTACAACTGCGTGAATTTTCAAGAAAATTGGCCAAGCTGTTTTGGAGTCAATAGGGAAAAACTCATTCACAAAGTTTCATTTATATATAAGTTTACATATTTCACAAAAAAATGTTAAGAAATAAAAAAAAATTATTTATTAAAAAGAATGGGCATAAAACTGGCTTTGTGCCTAACTTGGGTTGGTGCTCAACCAAGTAGATATATCTTTCCCTCCTCACTAATACATGACAAGATTATTGAATAAATTATTTGATTTTGGTGGATCTTTATGAATATTCACAACAAGTCATCATCACTTTGCCCAGGCTTTTGTTATAGATTTGTTCCAATATGGGGAATCCATAAAGCTGAGATTTAGTTGAGTGCTGCCTCTATGAAATGTTCCAAGCTGCTCTTGACGTTTGTGTGTATCAAGTCCCATTAAGTTTAGACTTGAGTAATTTGAACAATCTGGGATGGTCGATAAAGCTAAGATTTAGATGGGTGCTGCCTCCATGAAAACTTTTAATACCTAATAATAAAATTTCTAGCAGACTCACCCAAACTCACGCACCCATTCATTCATTTATAATGTCAACAAGAACAAAAAAGTTACTAGAAAAATTTAGATTTTAATTAAAATCTCGAAAAAATCAGTTATTTATTTCGTTTAAAGGAATTTTGTTAACAGAGTTGTTTGTTGTTTTATTTGAGTTGATGTCCAAAATCTGCCTTTTCTAATGAAATTTACGGATATTTCCTTCACTTTAAAACAACAGTGAACTTAAAAAATTTAGCAATAGTGCAACAATGTAAATATGGAATTAGATTTATTTCCTTAAAAATTATGTTAAAATCATTCATTTATAAGACTGATTTTTTAGGAGATTTTATAAGACTTCAAATTCTTTGTTTTATGGAATCCTTGAGGTGAGGCTTAATCATCTGCATATTTATTATTTATAGTCCTGATCTTTGTATTTGTTAAATTTACAATGTTTTGATTTGTGGAACCCTTGAGATGAGGCTTGATCATTTGTATATATATATTATGCAGACTATAGTCCTCTTCTTTATATTTGTTGAATTTACCATGTTTTGTTTTTTAGAATCCTTGAGATGAGGCTTGATCATTTGTATATATATTATGCGGACTGTGGTCTTTATATTTCTTTATATTTCTTATTGATGGTCTGAGTTAACTAGAAAATGATCATTGATAATATCACATCATTATACAATACATTCTTAAGTTATAACAAACTGTAGTTTTACTTTATACATAAACTATGTAAATTCAACAAATATAAAAATGATGACTATAGTCCACATATGAATATACAAATTATCAAGCCTCATCTCAAGGTTAGTAAAATTTAACAAATATAAAGATGAGAACTAGAGCCTGCAAAACAAATATACAAATCATCAAGTCTCATCTCAAGATTTCAAAAGTAAATTTAACAAATATAAAGATGAGGACTATAGTCTGCATAATAAATGTACAAATTTACGAGCCTAACCTCAATATTTCAAAAGTAAATTCAACTAATATAAAGATGAGGACTATAGTCTGCATGATAAATAGTCAAATTCTTTGACTCATAATGCTTCAGTTTTTTTTCTAGTAGATTAAATGAGACTGATTAAATAAATGGAAATCCTATCCAAGTTAAATTTTGAAATTTGAGACCCTTCAGAAATACTTGGGAAACTTGTAACATTTTGAAGTTTTTGTTAATGGCTTACTTTAGGCTCAATCTGAACAAAAATGAAATATCTTTTGTTGCCAGATGCACACATGAATTCTAAATGTTAATGGATGTTCCATATATAAATAACATAGGTGATCTATTTAAGCTAAGGCATACTTTTTAGCACCCTCTCGCTAATATTTCCCAGATTAAAAGTAGATCTACATTTGAGTTTTTTGTAAAAGTTCAAATCTTGTATGAATCTCACACTTGATATTTTTGGTAGCCATTTTGATTTGGTGTTGTCTTGAAGAATTAATTTCTTTCTCAGATGCACTGTTGTTGGGAAGATGGCCAAACCATTCGTGACTTTTTTCTTCATGAACCATTAATGGACGACCAAGATATTGATTCATTGACTCAGCCATAACACTGGCTTTGTTTTTAGCATTGTCAATTGCAAGAAGACAAGCCTTAAGTCTGGTGTGGAGAAAGAAAAAAAAGAATGAATTTGTTATCAAAGTACAAAATAAAAGGTAATTTTAAAACTTATATATATATATAATGTACTGTATATAACTACTATATAATATGATAAATTATCTATGTATTAATACACTAGTGCATGTGCATGTCACAATAATAATAATTAGATAGAAACAAATTAGTAATTCTTAAAACACCTATTCCAATGGATATTTATTTCCTCTCAGCAGCCATGTGAGATAGCCCCTACTTAATCCGCTTTCCATCTTCATCATTCCTGGCATCAACAATATGTTTTCTGATATTTCTTTTTCAGTATATTGTTGCAGTTATTGCCAGTGTGAGACTCTAAGAAAGCATGGATGTGTATCAAAAGCAAAGATGTATCATTGAATTCCTTCATGCAGAAAAAATTGAACTGATTAAAGTGCCACTGGCGTCTGTTGAACATTTACAAAGCTGGTCAGTTTATGTCAGTATAGTTAGGAGATAGGTTAGTTGATTTCACAGTGGCAACAGAGATGTGAGTGACAAAGTGCACTCTGAAAATGGACTGCCAGGTGCAAAAAGTGCATTGGGTATGGTGGTGACTGTGTAAAATAATAAATTCAGGAACACAAAAGGTCAATGGTTTTAATGGTACCAATTTTGTCTCCATAGTTCTTCAATTTATCAAAAATAACTTTGAAAAATATGTGGCATTAATTTTCGAATGACCCTCATAATAAATAAAAGCCGTTGTAATCCGTGGATATCTGCGTCCTTTTGAAAATTACATTCGTTGACATTTGCACCTACTTGAAAATGCTATTCGCAACCAGCAATACTTGTTCGTACTTGGATAGAAATATCACCTCCCTTTTTGATCATATATAGCTAAAAATAGAATATCAAAATTGTAATAAAATTACAGTGTTCTAATCTGAGAACTATCTTTCTCTAAATATTAATTTAAAAAAATATTAACTTTTTTTAAATCATAAAAAATGTTGGGTAAATTTTTACTTTATGCGCAAAGTCACACTAGTAGACAAAAATATTTTTTTTGTAGATTTGTGTGCTTTAAAAGAATCTGCTTTTTCCGTCATTATTCCCCCCTTAACCATAACGATTTCCCTTCCAATTACTTAAAACTAAGTATTTGCTAAAAAAATCAACCTTAACCCTAACCCTAACTCCAACCCCAACCCCAACCCCAACCTCAACCTCAGCTCCAACCTTAACCCAAAAGGTAAATTCTTTCGTTTTCTTGTAAATAAAAATTGTTAGTTTAAAAAGAAATATTCCGTTTTTTGTGAATAAAAAATTATGTTGGTTCATTTATTATTTTTTTCAATTATTTTCGATTTTAGTTTAATACAATTATAATTAAAAAATAAATTATTAGAAGAAAATTAATTGAACCAATTTAAATGTTAAATAAAAATGTTAACATTTCAATATTTTTTGATAGAATTATATTGATTACCCTTATCAAACTCAAGCCAGACTGCCTCCATGGCTGGTGAACATTCTACCTCTGTTCCACTGTGACACATTAAATAACTGTGATGGAAAAAGGTAAATGAAATTGTTAAATGCAAATATCATTTCTGATCGGCCAGTTATTTTTTCAAATAGGCCTAGAGCCTGTGGATAACCACTTTCTAAATTAAACTAAAAAGAAACATAGTTTTTTGGATATTTAAAAAAAGAAAAAAACTTAATAAAAGTGGATGAATAAAGGCAGCAAAAAAACAAAACAAAAAATGTCTCTACCTGAGTTTCTCTATGTTTTGTGGGCTATGGTAAAGCTGAACAGGGCCAATGTCCACAGCATTTGAATCAAGCTTTTCTAAGAGAAGATTCCTCAAATCATCGCAGGTTTTCAAGTTTGTAAATGTAAGATAAATGTCGGCAACCAATATATTCAGTTTGTCTTCTTTAGAAAAGCTTTTACAAACTTCCAGCTTTGTTTCCTAAATGATTAAAATGAAAAGCACATTTATTCATAAAGACAAATGCATCACATCAAATTGCATCAACTTAAAGTAATAAATCAGTTATTCTCACAGATATTCTAATCTTTAGAAAAAAATATTCTTCCTTTCGTTCAAAAAGGAAAATCTATTCAAATTAAATTCAAACCAAATTTCTCTAAAATTCAACAATAAAATCTAATCATTCTTTTCAAATGCATACATTGATGAAATTGAACAATCAAATCTATTCAGTCTTTTCAAATACAAATTTCTGTGAAATTGAACAATGAAATCTATTTGGTCTTTTCAAATACAAATTTCTATAAAATTCAATAAT
>JAYKTE010288482.1:0-11480 GCA_036873565.1 Xipholeptos notoides | reverse complement strand
CTTGTTGGAAGACAAACTGTTTGCCACTAGCCTTATCCTTCATCCAGGGTATTATTTTCTCTTCTAGAACTTTGCAAGAGACAACAGCATTGACTTCTTCCTTGTTGTTGAAGAAGTGAGTGAAGACATCACCCTCAGTTGACATCACACAGAGCACCATGACACTTGCTGGTTTCTTCGTCGTTGTCTTGTGTTGAACCTCTGGGGATCAGAAGGCTATCCAGCAATCATTCCGCTTATTGAAAGCCGCATCAACTGTGAAAATCTTTTCGTCGGAAAAATACTTTATGACTGAGGCATTCGATTTCATCCAGTTCAACAGCTTTTGGCACCTGGTCAAGCGAATTTCTTTCATTTTTTTGTGTCAAAAGATGTCTTTTTCCTTATGAGAATGAGGTTAATCTCAATTTTTAAATGCTATATGAATTGTTATTAAGCTGACACCTCTCTTCTTTGCCAATGTCGATAATGGCAAGGCTGGATTTGCGTTGACACTTCTCTTGAGGCCAGATAAGAAGCAAGGTGTTAGAATTTTGTCACTTCTGGGCTTGTAAGTAGCACATTTGTCTTCGCCAGTCTCATCAAAATGTTTACAAACATTGTAAATAGTTTTTCTGGGGTATTTTAGCATCCTTATTATATGGCGCTAGGAGTGTGACCCGTGTGACGAAGTTGCATATGGCTGAACGTTTTGCTTGTTCCATTGCTTAATATTTATTGCATCAGTGCTAGTATATAACTAGCTAAATTATTAGACGAATGGAAGTATCTAGAAACAATCAGGAGTGCCATATGTTAATTTTTAAGTGCTTAAAACCTCTTCAAAGTTTGTACGGATTTACCTGTTAGACCCTGTATAGTCTACAAAATGATTTACTGAAAACTTCCTCTTATTCTACGTTTGAGCACAGCGGTGTTCATTTTGGGACCATTCTGATCAGTTTTGCCAATACAGGGAAATAACATTATGCCATCAAATTTTGTGTTAAAATTAAGAAAACCAAACAAGAAGCTTATGGAATGGTAAAGGAGCCCTATGGGGATGAACAGATGAGTCAAACAAGTTTCTATTGGTGGTTTAACAGATTTTCTGAAGGAAATAACAGGTTGAGGATGAACCCAGATCTGGAGCACCAAACAGTACATGTTCTGTCGAAGATCTGAATCTTCACAGTCATTACTTATTGAATGTATGCTGGTGACCACCTGGGTGGCCGACAGGGGAATGAGAGTGTTACAACACTCACCCTACAGTCCTGACCTAGCCCCATGCGACTTCTTCCTATTTCTACGCATGAAAGACAGCCTAAAAGAAGCATCAGAAAATTACCTGAAGGGACTACTGAAGAAGGAGTTTAACAGTGCTAAATATTATAAAAAGAAGATATTTATTTCACTTTCTAAAATAATATGTGAACCAAAATCAAATTCACAGGAAAGACACATATCACAGATGGATATTTGAATAAACCTTACAAAAAAAATACTGAATTTATTCAACGCTTTCCGAAACTGAATAAGAACATAATTTTTATTATCTTTAATACTATGCATGCTCATTAAAAATAACAGGTTTTAATATCACAAAAGTTGTTAAAATAGTCTGAATCAATAAGTAGCATAAAAAATGTAGTATATTCATTTTAGGGAATTATCATATGACAAAAAATATATTGATGGTTTAGAATGTTTAAAGTGAAATCAACCCCAAGTGACTAAAATAGTATCTAAATTAAATACTAAACATCTGTTATACACACACAAACATTAGTTAAGTTTCTTTTTGTTCATAAATATAAACTTTAGAAAAGTGAAAATGAAACTTATAACTATCCTTTAACTCATTAAAAAAAAAAACCTCATTTGAAAACAATCCTACTAAAGTAACACGTGAGAACAAGACACAAAGTTCATTGTACAGGAGGAAAAAAGAAGGTCATCAATCAAAATAATTTATCTTCATTCTTACATACCAAATTATCTACATTGTACTCTCTCTTCACATAATGATATTATTAGTATATAAACAGATTCAGCTTCTTTGTTTAATAGCATATTAACCTCTATGGTAATATAATGATATAATGTTAAAACCATTTTCTTAAACAAATATATTTTTCTTTAAATTGTAGGAGAATCCTTTTTAAAAAATAATAAAACCATAACAGGATTATTCATAAGTTATCAGTCTAGAAGTAGATGTCGTGGAAAAGGACTTCACAGAGAAATTTTGAAGTGTATTTGCTATTCCTTTGTTAAAAGTTATTTTGTTCAATTTTGAGTTTTTGTTTTTAATATATAATGCTTCCAGATTGCTAGTTTTTTGTAGTTGTTGCATTTTTGTATTATTTTAGTGTTATAACAATCAACTAAACTTTGCTGTGATGAGATAGCTAGATAAATACATCAATCCTAAAAGGAGAAACCAAAATTTTAATCTCCCACTAAATGGAGCTTTTCGACTAACAAAAGCCTCTCTATAAGTCAAGAACATTTATTTTTAAAGATATAAAATATGCCTGTTTTTAGTTGTTTTCATAAAAATAGTAAAAACAACTTTTTTTTTTAATGCTAATCTGAAAAATAAGTTTAATAGCATATTCAGCAAATATCACAAAAGATTAAAAAAAATAAACACATTCAAATTTCGGATTTCAAAGCCCTGAAATTGTTTTTTGTTTCAACCACCGCTTCCCAACTCAAAATTTTGGAGGTAATAAAACTTGTACTATTATGTGTGGATTTCCTATAGGAGAAAAAGATTGAGTCCAGGGCTTGACATAATCAGCCAATTGATTGACTTGGGCCTTTCTGACCATCCATCTAGTCCAAGTAGAGGTCAAAGTGGAGTGTTGCAACAAATGGGTTTATAGCTTCATAGTCACTAGTTGCTTAGTCACCAGGTCATTGTCCAAAGATATCACAGAATGCCACCTAAGGACAAAAGATGGCCTCTTTGAAAGGCCTTCACATCCTACGGAGGTGCAGCCAGTGTATTCAACAGCTCAAATCAAAAGGGTGACAGAAACAAGAAATTGATAAAAGTATTCTGAAACCAATGAAAAATCTTGGATTAAACAATTATGTTTTCAAATGAATTTGTATCTCTGAATTTCAGTAAAAATAAAAATAAATCTCGAAGAAGACAAAACATTTGAGAAATGTCTAAATAAAATTTCTCAATTTCAATTTATAACTGAAATATTTTCAATTATCTGATTGAAAAATAGTTAAACTTCCAGTATTCAGGATATAATTATGATAATCATTTAGTTACAACATTACAAACAATTGAAAAAATTACCAACCTTTTTCCAGATACTGTTCAAGTCCTCGTCGTCTAGCATCCAGCTGTTGGTCGGACAATGTGAATAATTTTTTGCCAGGAAGTTTGGGAAAATTGAAGTCTGCAAATTCCCTTTTTAACTGGCCATGAAGACAATCAAATTCTCTGTACCTACGTGAACACAAGTGTCTGCCAGCCATATATATGTTGAAAACCTGCAAAACAAACAACATTTTGTATAATATTAAACATTGGAATAAATTCAAACTATTATTACTCATACATATTGACATTATCAAAAATGGTAGCAAAATAGCTTATTATTTTTTTTATTACTTAAGAATATATAGCGAGTAACTAAAATGCCATAAATAATTTTTTATTAGAGCTTGCAAATGCATATATCGGAAGAAAGTTTAAGGTTGTATCATATTTACATTTATTTATATCCAGAATACAGTAGGAGCAAACAAATATTCAAAAATAGAATAATTTGTATATACATACATACATACATAAACTAGGAATGTGCAAGAGAAACTAATAAATTACAGTAAATAATGAAATCATAGCAGTGAAAAAATATTCTTACACAACAAATTTCTGTTTTAGATGGCACAAAATACTGTTTACATAAAGTATTATTTACTGGAACTTTCTTGTTTGTTCCAATAATGCTCTAGTCACTTCAAGTTGTCAAAATACTAGCTTATTTATTAAATACTAAATATTGAGAAATCAAAAAGTAGTATCATAATAATGGCACAAGATAATGAATTTACAAATTCAGTGAAAAACTTCATTATTAAACAGTGAAAGCTAGTAAAAGTTACAGGAAAATATCAGAAGACCTCCCTATTCCATCTTCTACCATAGCTTCATTTCTTCAAAGATATAAAAAGTGAGGCACTGATGAAAACAAAATACAATTAGGTTTGTGGTGTATCAAAAGGGGACGGGAGGGGGTGGGATTTTAAGATGGTAAAAATAGAAAAAAAAATAAAACAAAACTAGTCAATTTAATTTTCAAAATAATTTACATTATACGATTTTGTCTAGGACTAATAGCAGCAGCAAATTAAAATCAGATCCATGATTGTTGTTCTATGAAAATGAATATTTTGAGGGCTTTTTGGAATTTTGAAGGTTAACGGATTATCTACAGCCAGGGAGGGGCGGCAAATCCTACGACCGCCCCAGGCGGCAAAAACAGTTGCTCCGCCACTGAATTAGGTGTACTATGCAAGATCTCCCCAAATACTTAAGGAAAATTAAACAAACAATTGAAAAAAAACACAATAACCAATAGAAAAGAGTTAGTAGAAAATTTATTAGCTTTAGGGTCTTGCTTTACATTATGAACCATCAGTAATGAGTTTAATAGAAATAAACTGGAGACATATTCGCTTAGAAAAACTCCATTTTACTCTGATTTAAAATTGTTCGCTGAGCATAAAAGTAAACTGGATTCATTCTGGAGAAAATGTTCTATCAACAAACAAGTCAAAAATGGAATTATTTGAATAAAAATCACTTAACCATGTTTGGAGGAGAGATAGCATCATTATATCCTATTTTTGTTCACCGAAAATCAAGAATTTTGACACATACATATATTTGTTTCCTCCCACGTTATCAGTGTATATTAATATACTCTGGTTATGCTTTTTATTTTTTAATGATAGTTAGAACAAACCATAACACATTGTTAATCTATAGTATGAAACGGAACTACACTTAGTCTAAACATTGTCCTATACTTACTTTTTATAACATACTAGCAAAGATACCTGCGCTTTGCACAGGCAAGAAAAAAAGGATGCTTGAACTTTGACCTTGAAAAATTGTGTGTACCATCACTAAGTGGGGGGACCATCATAATGCCAGATTTGGTCAGGATCAGTCTAGTGGTTTGGATTGTAAGAGAGTATACATAAATAGGCTTGACCTTAAAAAATGGTGTGCACAATCCATAAATGAGTGACTATAATCATGCAAGGTTTGGTCATGATCCGTTCTGTGGTTTTGGCTGTAGAAGATTATATATAAATAGGCTTGACCTTTGACCTTGAAAAAATTTGTGCATCATCCCTAAGTGGAGTACCATTATAAGGACATATTTGGTCATGATCGGTTCAGTGGTTTGGGCTGTAGGAAAGTATACATAAATAGGCTACGACCTTGATGACCTATGAAATTGGTGTGCACTATCCCTTGGCTAGAAACCATCTTTCGAGGTCCGACTGCCTACCGATTGGCCCAAATCGACTTCCCCTTTAAAAATTAACCATATTTTGTCATCATCGGTCCACTGGTAGAGAGAGTATACATAAATAGGCTTTGACCTTGATAGACCATGACCTTGATGATCTTTAACCTTGTAGACAATCATCATGCCAAGTTTGGTTACGATAGGTCCAATGGTTTGGGCTGTATACACGCAAATACACACACACGAACGCTACTACTTTATATAAATATATATATATATATACACATATTTTAAGTTGAGGGTATCGTGGCAGAATGTCATTATTCAAGCAGGTCTCATTGAAGAGTACCTTGATTCTCCTTTTTAGGATTTTCCTTTCTGTTTTCTATTGCTTTCTAACAAGATTTTTTGTTAAGGGGTCCAGAGTTCTTATATATTCCCCTAACTGTCTTCCCTCGACGTCGAATCTCTTTTTACAAACGTACCCATAAACGAAACTGTCAAAATAATAATACTATATACACTCATAATACCCTACCAGCCCCAAAAATAAAACCACAAATATTGGAAAAACTATTATATTTATGCACAACCAAAGTCCCTTTCATAGATCCCACAGGAAACATCTTGTAGCAGAAGGGCCTCGTTTCCAGAATTCCTGAACTAATTAACGCATGCGCAGCACGGGCATTGCAAATGGCGGCGGTTGTTATTGTTTGATAGCGTACGTGATTCAAGTGACTTTGTAGAAAGGTTTAACACCTTTAAAGACGGTTCTAGTATCGATTGTCGGAAGGAACAACAAACTCGTTCCTGTGTTACTTATATACTACAGTTTGTTACAGATGCGCCCTAAGGCTTTCTACCATGATGTATGGTGTAGTAGTACTAGTAGTTTGCTTATATAAGTTTTGAAGGTAATTGGTTCAATCCTGACTGCATGCAAAAATAGCTGAAGACTACCCAACATAGATTGACATATACAATGCTTACTGAATGTGAACAGTCATGAATTAGATAAAGGGTTGAGTTTGCAGCTTCAGGAAATCTCCCAAATTCATCATGAAGGTTTCTGTTTTCAAGTAATATCTGAAGAAATCTGAAGAGCACGTAGGCCAAAACATAATGATAACAATAAAAATGAGAGTAGAAGCCTGAATACCTTGAATAATGATAAGAACAGTAAATTCAGATTTTATCTTAAAAAAAAGATTTTTGTATCATTAAAATGGTTTACTTGTATCATTTAAACAAATTTTTTTGCAATAAACCCAATCTTTGTTTTTAATGAATTTGGGGAAAGAATAGTTTACTTTCAATGAATATGAGAAATAAATAAATCAGGATGAATAGTTTTATCAAAGTGTTGGAAGCAATTACCTTTCCCATAAAAAGGCTGTGTTAATCAAATAGTCTTTTTTGTTCTGGTCTAATTTTGAGTTCACTGAAAATTATTTAGTCATTGACAATAACATTACCATCTTTAGAATAGCCCTTATTTTGTCTTGATAAAGAAAAACTCAATTTCTTGAAAGTAACTTATAGGATAGCAAGGATTTATTGAGAAAGATAAACATTTGAATGAATAAAATTATCTAAAAAAAAATAACAATATAGTAAAAACAAATGATAAATCTATTGTTTGATATAGGATTGACTGAATAGATTTTTTTTCCTAAATCGTATAGGCTTGTTTTTCTTTTTAAAATTAATATTTAGAAATTCAAAACACATCATCATACTTTATTCCTTATTTGGTATTATTTGAATTACAAGTAAGGTATTGTATTTTCATTTTTTTTTCTAGAAAAGGTGATAGGATATATCACCAACTACGCAAACTGGGAGGATCAATGGATTGGGATCGAGCTTGTTTCACAATGGATCCTGTAAGCTTTATTATCTTTCTATATTTAACAAATATTTTCATAAGTAATTTTGAACTTGCTTGGAGCATCATGCACTGAACATTATTTTTAATATGTGTACATGATACACATATGATACAGTGGGGTTTTTTTTATAAAAAGAAAAAGTAATAAAAGTGAATTAATGAAAAATAAAAACACTTCATTAAAGACTATTATGGTTTAGAGAATTAAAGGGAGAAGGGCAGAGACAATGATTAATGCTTAGCAAGCAAAGCAGCAATTGAAATTAGGACGTAACAAATTTTAAAACTTTAAAATGAGGTTTTATCCTAAAAATATTGTTATTGATTTAAACACGAAAAAAAAACAAAAAAAAAAAAAACTGCCTCACACCATTGATTTTTTTTTTATCAATAATCCCATTGTTTGCATAGAAATTATAGCAACAATAAATTCATTTTCTGTAGAAATGTTGTAGAATGTATCTTAAAGCAATCAAAAATGTTTGGAAATCAATTGATAACCTTTAGAGTATTTGCAATGAATGATTTGGGTTAAATTGAAGGTTTTCACTTGCAATTTTTTTAATATTATAAGACAATTGCATCCTTTGTAAATATTGAAATTTCACATAGTATTTCAGTTTAGAATTTTGTCAAATATTGAGATTGACTAAACCATACTTTTTCTTTTATTGCTAATTTTTGTATCTAATTTATTTTATGGTAAAGATAACAGCTATTTAATTGCAACCCTACTTAAAAAAAAAAAAAATTGCTAGATATGAGTATAAAAGTAGATTTTTCCCTCATCAATTCAGGTTTAGGAAATTTGTTTGTAAATAAGTTTTTCTGTCAAGTTATACAGTTTTTCTAAGCAAAAGTCCTGACTGGTTTTTGAGAAATCTTTATTGTTCTATTTACAGAAACTTAGTCGTGCTGTAGTTGAGGCTTTTGTACGTCTGCATGAACGTAAGCTAATCTACCGAAGTGTGAGACTTGTCAATTGGTCTTGCACTTTGAACTCTGCTATTTCAGATATTGAGGTAAGAATAATTATTTAAACTATGTGCAACAAGATTGAAAATTCTTTTTTTTTCATTGAATATTTGTATTAATCATTATAACAATTCATTTCATCAATCAACCACTCTATAACTAAAAAGGAATAATGCAGAACAATTAATTATTTAAAATAATGCAAGTTATATTTGCCATGATTTGAATAAACATTTAATCCTTAGGGATACATTTTCAAATTAATGTTTTGATAGTATATTTTTATCTGTGAACAAAATCTTTGAATTAATAGGTTAAAAAGTTTAAGAATTTACAATTGCACGCAGACTTTAAAAATACTCTATATATATCAAATATGGTAAAAGTTTATAATGGCTGTGTGCAATTGAACAAAAATTCCCAAATCAAACACTGATTTAAAAAAAGTCTAGACCTTCTGCTGGTTATGAAATCTCATTTGCCTTGGTTGGTTGGTTGGGAGCAAACAACATCTGCATCACACAGATAGCAAGGACATAAGTTTATAAATATAAGATAAAAACCAATAAAAAAAATAAAAAATTAAGAAAAAAATTTCCATTTCTGCTTTCACAAGAATTTTCTTCTCCTGATCTTTTTAACTAATTTACTGAATTTAATAAAGAGCTAACCAGAAGGATAGTTAAAACATATTTTTAGTGTTTTTGCTAGTTAATACATAATACACCACATTAATAAATTGATTAAACAGATACCAGCCATTTAGATCTTAGTTTAAATAATAATAGATTATGCAGTGACTTATATGAATCAGAACTAAAATAAGCAAGTCTTACATTTTTTAAATGCTTATTGATTTGCTGTCACAGTAAAATCTATTCTTATTAAAAGTGACCAAAAGCAGTTGATATATTTTAAAGCTTCAACAATCAGTCAATTGGCCATTAAAAGTAAATTCACTCATCTCAAAACTCAATAATTGTCCACTTTCACACATCAATCTTTTTGTTGTCTTATAATGTGTTCTAATTCATCTTATTCTATAGGTTGATAAAAAAGAAATTGCTGCACGAACATTTCTCTCGGTACCTGGTTATCAAGACAAAGTAGAATTTGGTGTTTTGGTTTCTTTTGCGTACCCTGTCGAAGAATCTGGTAATTTTCATTTCTTAAATAAGAAAAAAACTACCTTTTAATATTCCACTTTAATGCATTTATTGTCTTTGTATACTAAATTTTGGTTTAAATTTAGAATAGTGGCCATGCTTTTTTTAGCTACCGGTGACACGACAAAATGATTTTTATTGTTTTATGTATGAAGTGAAATAGAGTTAGGGCTATTATCAAATGGATAGTGTTAACCCTAACTCTTTGATAATAAACCTAACCTTTATCATTACAGTGAAAAATTGACATGTCTCAACAAGGTCTTTTGTAAAAAACTTCTATTAGAGATAACTTATTCTAACTTTAACTTTAAATCTATTTCATTTACGTTTAAAACAACATTTTTTTAATTACACAACAGCATCACAGAATATTCAACTTCGCATTTCAAAGCAACTTTCCGTTGTTGCTAGTAACCAAATGAGAGTGTGACCACTATTCTAAACCAGTTTGTTGCTGTTATTCCTGTATAAAAATAATCTAAACAGATATACCTCACTCCATATACCAAAATATTGCAACAATTTTTGTATTTAAATTTTGTGTATTTTTGTGTTTTCCCTATTTTATAGGATTTTTTTACATTTTTATTTTATTTTCCAATATATTTTTTTTTCTAAGATGAACAAGTGATTGTCGCCACAACTCGTATTGAGACAATGTTGGGTGATACTGCTATAGCTGTGCACCCAGAGGATGAACGCTATAAACATCTCCATGGCAAGTTTGTTAAACATCCTTTTGTGGATAGACAGTTACCTATAATCTGTGATGATTTTGTGGATGTCAACTTTGGAACTGGTGAGTTTAATGCATCAATTGTTTGATATAATTTTTTCAAGTATTTTGCATTTATCTATATTTAAAATTAATGTACCATAGCTAGGGGTCAGAGAGGACTTGAAAGGAATGATGGAATGGGTTCTTTATTTACGGGGAGGATTGTTCTGAGGGGATCAAGAATTGTGAAAGTTTTTTTTAAATGAACCCAAATTTGATTTATGGTCTATACTCAAGGCAGGGCCCCCTCAGAGTCCATTCTTGGGGTGTAGTTTTCAGGCCCTGTCTAAATATAGAAATCTTACCTTGGGTCAATATTATACTTACCCCCTCCTTCAGGCAGGTGAATCATTCCTTCTCTGTGCTTCTCTGGAAAGTGACTGGTCTTTTGGCTAGAATATGAAAAACTCTTCAAGGAAGGCACAAAGAAGACATGACTGTGAATTCACATTTTCCTTTATTTTCCGATTTGTCTTTAACTCACACACACGTGTGCTGCCCGACTTACTACTGCTGCTTCTGGAATTTAACCTGTCTACCCCAAATTGACTCCCTGTGACTTACTGTCACTATGGTTATTATAATGCATACAATTTCATTTAAAAATATTCACTTGCATGTAGTATTTGATAACAATTAATTCAAACCTCATTTATTAAAAAATATATTTATAATTATTAATAAATATTCTTGTTAGTTAATCTAAAATCCTATTTCTCATAAGAACGTTTAATTCTATTTTTATTTTGCAATTATTTTCTAAAATTTATTTAAAAATTAAATTTTTCATCCTGCATATTTTTGCTTTTAGGCGCAGTGAAAATTACCCCAGCACACGATCATAATGATTATGATGTTGGCAAACGACACCAATTGCCATTTATTACCATCATTGATGAAAAAGGCAATTTGAAAGAAAATTGTGGAGAATTCTCTGTAAGTAGATATAAATAATTTGTATAGTTTATTTTTCTGAAACTTAGAATAAATTTAGTTCTGATTTATTTGATTCTATTATTTTAAAACTTTTATTGTTAAAAATAACTAATCAACAGAAAAGGTAATCTAAGTTGACTTTTAATAAAAAAAATATACATCTCTTTCCCCACCCCCTCTCTCTCCCACCCCCTCTCTCTCTCTCACTCTCTCTCTCTCACTCTCTCTCT
>JAYKTE010288481.1:0-20821 GCA_036873565.1 Xipholeptos notoides | reverse complement strand
GAAAGCGTTTAATGTTGTTCTTTCTTTATTTTTCTAATCGAAAAGGGTAATTTTTTTCTTATATATATATATATATATATATATATATATATATAGTTTTGTAAGCGCATTAAATTTTTATAAATTTATTTTTTCATAAATAAAATCGAAAATTCTCTTTACGGGATTTTGTTTTAAACTGAGCGATGTCACCCTCCCTCACTCCGTCCGTGCCCAATCAAATATCATTAGGTCTTATGTTTGTTTCTTTATGTCCATTTTATACGCTCAAGTCACGTTGGAGACACGACACCCGTTTCCATCAGATCAACAATGTCGAGCCGGGTCAGTACATATGGGTGACCATTTATGAGTACACCAGGTCAGGTACCGTATCTTGCGCTGGGACGAGGAAATACCCAAGTTAGAGTCTGGGAGTGCGGTTAAACCACTGCGCAGATTTAGTCTTTGGTAAGACAGGCATCTCTTGGCATCTAGGAGTAGGAAAACTTGATCATTCGCTTGATTGAAATTATTACCGACAAAGTTCTACATTATATAAAATCGATCATTTTCTTGGAGAAGAAAAAACCAAGAAGATGGTGAAATTTATTTTTTTTTAATTCTTTTGTCAATTCAAAATTAACAATTATGAAAAAGTATCACCCGAAAATGTTCTTAAAATGAAAGTTATCTGTTCAAATTGTGTCACGTCACACTCAAAGCAAAATATTTATCTCCGTTTCCAGAGAATTTGTTATTGTGCTCCTTGTGGATTGACAAATGTATAGAAGAAAACTAACCTTACAACAAGTATAACAAATATACGATTTGATTTTTTTGTTAACAAGAAAGAAGCCTACAAAGCACAAGTAAAAAATGCGTGTGCGTATGTAATAATCCAAGTTAAACTCTATAATGTAACATTCTCGAGAAAAAGGGGGATTATTTTTATTCGAAATAAGGTTATACCTGATAATTTAAAATTGTTAATTTGTCTCAATATTACCCTATGGTAGTTAAGTTTACTATAACAATGAGAAAAAGAGAAATGTAGAAGGGGAGAGGGGCAAGAAGCAAACATTGTAGACACATATATTTGTGATATGTCTGGCTGATTGTTTGTTTGTAAGAAACTATATCTTATCTGCCAAGAGCAAACAAATGTCCTTCCAAATATACTAAAAGATAATGACGAAAAAACGTTCCAGTGTGTGATCGTTGTAACTAAAAGAATGTACAGTGATATCGTTGGATTTCTTTCTTTCATTTAGCACTAAAGTAAAGTAGCACGCGACAGATAAAGCTCTCTGGTCTATTTGAAAAATGATAATAAAGTAAGAAAGTTTAAGTAATTTTTCCTGTTTACGGATTATATTGCTTCATAATCATAGTTTTAATTATTCAATAAAAACATTTAGTTAACATAAATTTTTTCCTCAATAAACAACAATTAACATTCTTAATATTCCATAAATTTGAAAAACATACGAGAAGGATGAACGAAGGAATTTAATTTAACTACTTTTGTAACAAACCAAAAAACAATCTCTCAAATGACTATTAAAAGTGTTAATAATTGAAACACATAACATGGCGGAATTTAAGTAGCACCCGCCCGAATCCACTGACACAAAAGTACAGACAAACGAACAAAATGGCGCATTCCGCATGAACTTTAAAAATCAATGTTCACAACTCAAATAATTCGGAGCAAAGTAGTAATCTATTTGTCAATTTATTTGAAATATAAAAGATTTAATTTCTTTTGTTCGTCAAAGGACGATTGAGCTTATGTCTACCATTGAGAAAAAATTCCAATGTGATTGACGCAAATATTTTTCAACAACCTAATAGTATTAGTGAGTATAGTAACCACTAAAACAGTGTTTGTAGTAGTAATAATAGTAAAACAGAAAAAGCGAATAACCGAATGGAGAGAGAGAGAGAGAGAGAGAGAGAGAGAGAGAGAGTTCTTCTTGTTTAACCTGTGATCCGGTCTGCTACTACACAGACATCGATTATTGCGTAAACTCATTCTCTGTCTGCAGTTACGTAAGAAGGAAGAGAAAGCTAGACAACTAGACAAGCCACTTCCTCCTTCTTCATAATAGTATTATTTCCTCTTTTTTGTAAACTACTCCTACTCTAATAATATTCGTTAGCTTCATTTTTTACATGCATTAAATCAACGTATGTCTAGACTATTATTGCTGCAATAAAAAGAATTGTTCTTCTTGTCTATTAAATGTTGATCTTATTTTTTTTTTTATTAACCTGTCATTAATTTTATTTATTTTGGAATGTACAAACTTATCTTTCCAGTCATTATACAACGCCTCAATTTTGTATTATTAATAAGCTTGTTTGTTAAAGGAAAAAGACAATAACGAATAAAGAAAAAAGGTAAAGGATTGTATGTTAGGAAAAAGATCTAGCCTTATGTGTTAGATATCTAAAAACGTTTTTATAAAAAACAATCGAACTCTTTCCGCTAATTTTATTTTTAAAAAATATTTTTTTTTAAATTCTCTCTCTCTACTGGAGTGAGATTCTACCAAATTCTAAAAACGTAAGGCCAATACAAAAAAAATGCTCTTATACTGGAAGAGTGAGTTGTTTATCAATGGGTTAGTGTCGAAGTGGTGGGAATAATCACGCGTCTCTTAATCAAACCAGTCAACTAGCGAACGAAAACCTTCGCGCTAGACGAGCGGAAACAGATTCAGATGAATTTAGCAGTTCCAACTCCTCCGCACTCTTAAACGCGAACTGCATCAACGGTTGTGGTCTGCATGACAACACAAGTGTTTTCTTCAGAAAAATTTCAACTGAGTCAGTTATGACAAATCAAATGTTCCAGATTCCTATGTTAACTCTCCCCTCCTGCCAAAGTGTACCCGGCGAAAATACACGTGCGGTCAACTGAGGTTTCTTTGCATGACCATCACACTTCTTCCTGATCTTGAGATCACATACATGACAATGTGGTGCAGGTCGTTTTCGTCTGGTATTCTGTCTCAACGTTTTAGTTGATTCCTCAAAAAGTACTATTGGGGCTTCACTGAGCTCATCCAATCTAGATTCGTTAGGCTTTCTGATGAGTTTTCTCCCATTTATTTTCATGTATTATCGGAGATTCGTCACCCGAAGTAACGTAGTCATTGACGGAAATACTCTTCCACACACAGGATAGATGTTTTTATATTGCACGGTATTTTGTCAACATAAATTTGAGCGTGGGCTATTGCTTTTCGTCGCTGTACCCTTGCCAAACTGCGTCGTATATCTTCAGTTTGGATTCTTTATCCAGAAAACATCTTCCTCTATGTAAGGACTGGAGACTGTATTGTCAGGTGCCAAAGTTAGGTCAACGCTCTTCACACGGATCTTGTAAGTGTAGCTTTAGTTTGCCAGTGCTGTTGAAGCCAATTTATCGTCATTTGGTGCAATGTGTCAATCAATACACTGCCTCCAGGATTGAGCAATGTGATATCATCACAATACGCTTTATTGTACAATGGGATCTCCCAATTATCTCATTCCCTGATGGTACGAAGGCACACAAAATCGTACGTGTACACTACACATCTTTGCAAACTGTGGAAATTGTTCTTCACAAACCACTGTATTATTGTCTGTGACTAGCACCAGCGAAGTAAAATTTTCAGTGTTACGAACCAACTTGTGCTGCGACCACCAACCTGTTATGTTAAACAAAACAGACTGTCGGAATATCCAGCCTCAGTACAAACTCACATGGATCAGGAGTAATGGGTGCAAGTAGATAGCAGTTGGATGCCTCTATGCCTAGAAAAAGATCTCAAACTTCGAAGTGCTCTGATCCATCCTCATGGCCGTTCAACAAGACAGCCAATGCAAAGATCTGCTTGCAAAAGTTAAGGGAGTGGTGACATCAAAGACAACATTTTTCAATACTAGACCTATCCGTTTTACTCTGCTCATTCAATAATCGAATGTCCAAAATAACTTCCGTCAAACATTGGTATCAAGTTCGGGTCAACGATCACAAGGCCGAAATAGCTTGTTGTTAATTAATGGGTTGATGCCGAAAACCAAAAATCCTGTGTCTCTCAATCAAACCCACCAACTAGGTAACTAACACCTTAGCACTGAACCGGGTATCCTTCATAACTCAACAATTCCGACTCCACTCTCTTAACCATGGTCTCCACGGACCAACAAATTAATGAATAATGCCTAAAAATGGTTAGGTTCGCACAGACGTGACTTCTTGAATTGAGCTATTGCACAAAGAGGCTTTTTGGAGACAATTTAATGTAAATTGAGTGGATATTGAAAAATATAGGGTTTCTTTAACCAAATTCAGGTGACCAGAACAATGCTTGAAAGTGTGTGTGAAATAATGTCTAAATAACCAGACATATAAACCTGCCCCCTCTCTCTCTGTACGCTTGCCTTATGATACTGACTACTCAATGTAAGCTATCTAACTCGTAATTGAAATGAAGTTAACAGTATTTTTCTCTGACAATGCTTGCATCAGCTTCTTCCACTAAACAGGCATCAAGAGAACCTGCATTTTTTTCTCTGAAGAGAAGGATGACTTGGTGTACTGTGCAGATATTGCACAGCTTCTGCTCAAGCTTGGAGTGCCACAGTACGAACCCCAAGATTGGAGATTGTTCCTTGACAGCAGCAAGCGATGACTGAAATGTGTTCTGGTACACAACAGCAACCAATTTGCCTCCGTACCCATCGCTCACTCGACTACACTAAAGGAGAAGTATCAAGCGATGAAATATGTACTGGAGAAAATTGGTCATGATCAGCATAAGTGTTGACCTGAAGATGGTGAACCTTTTGTTAAGACGTTAGTCTGGCTTCACAAAGTACTCATGTTTTCTGTTCATGTGAGATAGTAGAGACGGGCTCAGCATTACATGAAGGAGAGATGGCCTGTGCAAGAGGAATTAGAGCCTTGCAAAAAAAGGAATGTCATCAATGATCCTCTACTGAACAGAGAGAGAATACTTTTTTTCACTGCTGCAGAACAAGCTTAGCTTAATCAAGCAGTTCACCAAGGCTCTGGACAAGGATGGTGGCTGCTTCACTTACTTGTGCCAGGCTTTTCAGGATTGACCATGGAGAAGTTTGAAAGCTGGTATCTTTGATGGTACTCAGATGCATCAGCTCATCAGAGATCCAGAGTTTAAAAACTTAATAAACGAAGTGGAAGCATGGAAGGCATTTGTTCTGGTAGTGAAGAACTTTCTTGGCAACAATAAGGCCAGAAACTATGCAGACTTAGTCAACAACCTGCTGAATGCTCTCAGAAATGTGGGCTGTAACACGAGCGTCAAGATTCACTACCTATTTTCACACATGGACCGGTTTCCTGAGAATCTAGATTCAATGAGTCACAAGCAGGAAGAGTGATTCCTTCAGGACACGAAAGAAATGGAAACCAGATATTAGGGTTGCTGGGATGCAGTCATAATAGCTGACTATGTTGGACTCTGAAGAGAGAGACCTCTCTGCCACTGAGCATTCCAAGAGTTCGAAGAAACGGAAGTTCAAGCTCTGAAGTTTGAACAATGGTGAAGCAACATACAATTTACAGTAATTGATAATCAATTAGATAATCAATATATGTTGGTGGAAAGACATTCTTTTCTCTTATCATATTTAGGATGATGTGTTTACAAAAATCAGCTGATAATGCCACAAAAATTTAATCAATATTGTCACAAGATCTGATTTTGAGAGAAACGGATGCTATTTCCTAATTCAGCAGTGCAAAAAATACCCTAAATCGGTTGTGGAAATCTAGACATTAAAAAAAAAATCCCAATACTTATAACAAAATTGTTTGTGAGTTTCTGTTGTTAGAGAACCCGACGACTAATCCGACTTTAAAGTTAAGTTTGTGAGAAAAGTTTAAAATATTCCAGAAAAGGACTGGAGAACAAAACCAACAACCCATTATTTATTTAATGTGTGTGTAAAGTTTAAATTCTTTTTCGGGTTTTAAAAACAGATGAATAACTACAATATAAATCTTAGGAAAGAAACAAATCCTTAGGAAGTAACAAACAAAAACAACGAAAACGCTCAACAAAATATCTAACAATCATGGGATAGGTAGAGTTATAAGTAGATTTTAAATTAAAAGTAAAGTAAACTATGCAAAAGTACATGCAAATTGATCATGCGTTTAGTGGTTATTCTTCTTTGCTTGCTCCCTCCCTCCTTAGAGAATGAGAAGTTCGACCCTTCTACGAGACAACAATGAATCAAACCATCAATTAATAAGCCTTAAACTAGGGTGGGTGCAACCGATCTGCCAGTGAGGAATGAGGCGTTCCGGTGTGGCCGAATCGGTGTTACCATTTTAGCAGAGAGACAAATCGGCTTCAACCACACCAGTCAGCATTTTTATAAAAATTTTATTATAACTTTTTTTCTTAAAATTAAAAAAAAGAATTTGGAAATATACTCCTCATTGTTGACAACTAGTTGCCAGTTTTTGCCTTGTGTTTTAAATAAATATGGCACAAATTTTTAATGTTTATATGACAATTATTTTCAAGAAAAATCATGTTTTTGCAAAACTCTTTAGTTAATTATTCTCTAATTAATTTGTTAAGGATCAAAAACTTTTAAAATATTTTCAACTAAAAATAAAACAATTTTGATTTTAGTTGAAACCGAACAATCACACTGAAGCTGCCAATCGACGTGTACAGTACAAACTAGGAATGCATCATCCGGTAGTGCCAGAAAAAAATGCCCACGGAAAAATGGTCAATGGTTTTCTTTTTAGAATTTGTTTTCACAGATCATGAATAAAACAAAATAAATAAAACAAAATAAATAAAACAAAAAAAAACAAAAACATTAGGCCCGTATCATAAGAGCCCATAATAATTATGTACATAGAAAATTGAAAGCTTTCCGGAAAAGAAAAAAACCTACAGAAATATTAAGATTTGTTGTGACTGATTTTTAAGAGTTACTAATTAAAAAAAAAAAAGAATCACATATTATCATTCCAATCTGTTTTCAATGAATATTTATAGAATTATCTAGACATAAACGGCTTGTAAGGTCACAATAAAACTGATAGACAAGATCTGCTTCAACTCTAACTAAAACTTATATAAACGGAACAAAAAATAAATTCCAAATTTCTAATTAACATTAAAAGACAAGTATATATATTTTGATAGTAAAACATGAATAATTTGCATTAAATAATTATTCATATAATATATTTAATATAATGGGATAGAGAATTTCAGTTATAATAAGAAAATAAAACTTTTGTTACAATATGTTTTTTGTAAATTCTATAAGCAAAAAATAAAAAATGAATTAGTTTTTTTTTTTTGGTAAATTTAAATTCTTATTAATAATTGCCTATAATGCAATATATACGGAATGAGATAGATTGATTTGCTTTTGATTAAATCTTTGATGAAGAATATATAATAGTTTGAAACTCATTAGATTATCGAAATAAATATCCTTAAAATAATAAATTAATGGTTGTTCAGTTAATTCCTTTTTGCTTACATGAATGGAGCATTGTAGCCATTTAATCTAAAGTCAAACATAGTTACCTCCCTTAGCAACCGAGGCATAGGTCGATAGTTATTAAAAAATCAATTTAACACTATTTTAAAATAAAAAATACATAATTTATCCAAACCTTTTGTATAATCAAATTTACTCAGATTAGAATGGAAACTTTTTGTATGTAAGAAAAAATTAAAGTATCAGTTTAGAATAATTTGTTTACACCTTATTAAGTTGGATGTTTTGTTTCTTTTTTTTTTCCTTAAAATATAGACATTTTCTTAGAAATATACAAATATGGTAAGGAATAGAGTTATTTTCTAATATGTTTTTCTGATTTAGAGGTATGTTTTCTATTACCAAAGTGCAGTATTTATTACATAAATATAAAAAAAAAAAAAGAATATAATATTAGCCAAAATATTTTGATTTGAATAGTGTAGATAATGGATTACAAACTACTAATCAACAGCTGTTGTTGACTAATTTCCCAATAATGTTTTCATTCAAATATAGCCACTTATTATATCTAATCTCAAACTAGATATCCATAAGCTCTATCACTGATACTGAGCATGTTACAATGATAAATGCAGAAAAATACAAGACACTGTGAGATACTGTGTTTACATCATACAGGATACAGAATCTGTGACTTCTACCTTCTAGTTTTGTTTAGCTACATAAAGCCTTGTACTTTGTTTTACTTATCACAATTTGGTTAAATATATGAAAGGCAGCTATAAAATAAGAAGAGGGGGTAAGTCATAGATTATATAGTTTATATGGGTGAGTCTATTGTTATAGGATGTAAATGTTTTGCTTTACAAAAAAAATTGTGGAAAACTCATGATTGATATATATCTATTATTCATCCAAATGACAAAGATAGTAAAGTTGTATGACAATTTTTTTCAGAATTTGAAAAACTTGAAAAAGAAAGAAAGAACTGAAATTTCAGAGGTCATATGACAGCAAAATGCAGCAATAAATTCGAGTGAGCTTATATTCCATGCAAGCTGGATTTGCATCCTACTTTGAAGTACCTCATAAAAAATAGGACTCAAATTTCTGCATTAGACTGAATAAAAAACATCCATACAACTCCTGAAGCTCAAATGGTAATAGTAATTGATATGGAACCCATATAGTTATGTGAAATTTGATGTAAACCTTTGTTTAAAAACATAGTAGCTATGATTGTGATTTATTAAGCAAAACAAAAGACTATTTTTGTGGATTTACCATGATTTACAAGACTGATATTCTGGTTGTTTGGGCATTTGAGAAAAATACTTCAGGAAAAAAAGTACATTTATGCATATCAATCCAAGCAATTATCAAATTCATACAGAACAATGGTTGGTCATCATATACTGATGATGTTTATCAGTCTTACATGTCCACTAATTCCCTACATTAGGCTGGTAATGGAATAAAAAGTAAGCAGAGATCAGATTTTAGAAACTTAATGAGCTTATCTATTTGGTGAAGATATCACAATTTCCAAAAAAACTCGTGATATAGTAGTTGTAAATTTAACTCTTGGATATAGCAACCAATTGTTTGGACCATATCAAAATGTTCCGTTATAGTATTGTGTTCTGACATAGTATTTAGCTAGGGTTTATTGTGTCAGCAATAGAGAGCAATATTCAAATTTAGTTAGCTGCTGCTAAAATTAACTGTAGACATTGCTCATTGATTGAGCATTAAAATTTTGTAGAAATAGAAAAACCTATTCTATGATCTAGCTTATGATCAAGTGAGGTAATTGCTGTCTATATCAAAATACATTAAAATGATTAGGCCTTTATCACTAAAGAAATTCATAACTTGATTTCTAATGGGATAACTGGAAAAAATGATTAATGAACTTGTTAGATGCAGAGTTTTTCTTTCATTTGACAACAAAAGCACCTACTAGTAGGTGAAAGAAATAAAAATAAATAAATAAAGAGAAAATACATGTCTTGTGGGCTAAATAAATGTTTGTCTTAATTTTATTAAATTCCCTTTAGTGTAAAAATTGAAACTATTTAATTCCACCATGTTATAACAAAATAGTCAAGAAAAATATTTATATAATTCTTATTACAATTGTAGAAAATAGGAAAAACATGACAAAAAAAAGAATACTATTCCTGGAAGCTGTTACAAGACTAAACTTCACCCCAAAATGAAATTTACAAATTCAGTAAACTCAATTAATTAAATGGAATACGGTGTCAAGCAAAAAAAAAAAATCTAAATATAACTAAATACAGAAGTCAGTGATTTACACATGGAATCAATATCTACCATAACACAATGCTTCGAATTTGCTGACCAAAGAAAGTCTTTATATTTAAGAAAAGTGGCCTATATCACTAAACTTGGAATATACAGGTTTAATGATTTAGAAGCATTATGAAAGGCAAATTGTTTCCAAGTTAAATCATTTAAATTACTTGATAAGTAATAAGAATTAGAGTTCTTGGAGTATTATACTCAGTAAAATTGTTTCTATGAGCCACAACAAATGCTACTTCCTCATAAACACTACTTTATATTTACATGTTACCCAACAAAGTAATAGTTCACCAGTCTTAGTTTATATCCCCAATATCTAGTGATATCTATATGAAAACCAATTGGAATTTATTGATAGCAATCATACATTCCTCAATTTAAAATATACAGATGGGAGTCAACAGTATCTGATCAAATTTGGCATTCAATCCCAATATGGAGTTAACAGCTGGTTGATGCCATAATAAAAAGGGCACCACAGCACATACAGAAAAGTTACTTATGTTCAACAAATAATAGGATCTGGACAGAAGAGACCTACACTCTGGTCCTTGAAAGTGATGATTTCACAATTTTTCAGGAAGAGAAGAATATTGTATCCTTCACTTGAATTCAAAAGGCAATATATACTTTTTTTGGAGGGGAGGCTATATAACTTGTGATCTTACTTAAAACTTACATTTTTATTTAATTCAATTAATTGAAAGTATGAAATTTTAAATATCAGTGATTTGATTTTTAAAGATATGGTTTTAAATCAAATAGCAGTATACATGGGTTATTTCCCATTTTTCTATAAATCATAAGACAGAATATCAAAAGTTTTTCTCCTTTCCTTTTTTTATTCATAATACCATCTGAAATTAAATAAAATTTATATTCTAGAAAAAAGAAGAAAAACTAAAAGAATTTAAATTATAAAATAAGAAATTTGAATAACAATTAGTTTTTCAACAAATATTTCCAATTCATTAATTTAAGAAAAATAAATCTGATGTTGAAAAAAGATCACATTGCATTTGAGAAGTTCAATAGGCTAAAAATGTTTTTTCACATTTTTCTTTGAATCACAGAAAACCTTAATTCATAATTAAGATTTTCTTGTTTCTAGAAAAACATGGTTCTCTTTTCTTTTTTGACATTTTATTAATCTATTCATTTTTAAGTTAAGAACATAGGTGAATATCTTTAATGATTAAAGGGAGATAAGCAAAAGGTTTTAGAGCTTTAAACAAATTTATTCAATATTGTTACTTTTATTTGCATCATTTAAAACCATTCTTACTTCTTAAAGAGAAAAAAAGAAAAGAAAATTACATGCATACAATAAATGGTAAATCCTTATTAGGTTGGCAATGGTAGATATGGCATGCAGGATTAAAAGATTGTATAATTTGTTGCATACACTTTCCAAAAGTATATCCACTTATATTCCTAGATAAAGTAAGTAAAATACCAGGTAAGAAACCCTATCCATTTACACGTGGCTATTGTGATCTTAAGATATAGCCATATCAGACAGTTACTGATTAATTACTAAGTATAGTATGACATTATGTAGCACTGAGATATTTCTTATAGAATGTATTTTTCAAAATTATTTCAATTATGTAATACAACTAAATTGGTTAATGCTAGAAACAATGACTGATGAATTTAAAAAAACCTTTTCAAAGAAAACTTAAGCTAAGCAATTTAAAACTATTTCAAGCTATTTTTGAAAATTCAAAATATTAATTTATTTCAGCTATTATTAATTTAAGCAAGAAATTTTTTTTAAAGTTTGATAAATTATGTGCACATAGAAGTATTTTTTATCAAAACTGAATAAAAATTTAATTAGCCAGAAACAAAGATTAAATTGATTAAGTCATAAACAATGAATCTCTAAGAAGATTTTCTATAATGTTTTCAAGATTGATGACTGTCTTGGGCAAAACATACAAGTTTATTATAATTGAAATGCAAAGAACAATTCTAAAACTGCAGATTTAGCTAATTGTGAATGTACAAATGTACTTAATCTACTACAGATTTTTACTATCATGTTAAGTTTATTTAAAAAAATGAGTGATGCAATTGCAAATAAATAAAATAAATAAAATCATTATAATGCTTAAATAAAAGGATTTCACAGGTTTTATTGCCACATTCATCTGCCACTTTAAAAAGGTATTTACCTAATCAAAATGCATCAAAAACACTTTTTACACTTAAATTCTAAAAATATATCCAGATAAAAAGTGTATTGACTTATGTATTTATTTGGGAATTCTTTGAGATGAGACTTCTGACTAATCAAGAATTTATACAATCTACAAAATCTCTTCTTCAATTATAGTTTCTACACTAAATTACAAAATATATAAAACTTTTATTAATGAATATACAAATTATATTTTCAATGAACAAATTAAGCGTGCAATAAGAAATATTCATTTGACAATAGTTAAAAACACATTCTTGACCCACTTTTCAATAGATATAAATACCAATTTATCATATTCATTTACAAAAGCGATAAAAAAGGCCTTGCATCTTTGTGCATAAAAATGAATAACAAGATTTATTAGAAATGGCATTTTAAATGTCTGAAATTATATATAATTTAAAATCCCTTTAAATATATTAATATTACTGATTGTATCTTAATACAAATTAGAATATATTTTCATATTAATTTTGGGTCCTTGCTAAGAATTAAGCATCTTTAGAATTCATCTGAGAAAATGGATTCCAAACCCATTTTACTCAAGACAAAAAATATTAAATAAAATGCAACAAGTATGCTTTTAAAAGCAACTTCAACTTGATAATTAGGCATTTCTTGGAAGGTGAGATTTGATTTGTTCTCTTTTTTTTTTTTCTAAAAGTAATGTTTCATCCAGTGTGGACAATGCTTTGTCAAATGACTAATATAAAATAGAGTAAAGGGTGTGTATGTATTAACAATCTTTCAGGCTTGTCTAACCTGTTTTACCATACCATTTCATTATTATTAAACAGAAATTTTACCAGTTCGTTCTTTCATATATTTCAACCATATTCTTTAAATTGAAAACCATTTTAACTTTCATATTGAATCAACAAATAAATGGACTTAGTTTCATTTAGTATTAAACTCCGAACATGTAATAAAATATTACAAGGTAATACAATTTTAGAAAATAAAAATTGGAAAAAAAGCAATACCAAATTCCCTTTTTTTTGCACATAAGATGACGCCATATTTAAAATAGGTTATCTTGAAGAAACCAAAAACTGATTTAAACGGTTTTAGTTTGTCTCGAAAAAGTAATTCACTAATAAATAACAAAAACAATGGTAATTCATTTTTATCGAGAGCACACATGCTCTATTTTATAACTGTAGAGCATTTCAGTTGGTCATTCAAAGCCGTTTTCTAACAATTAATAGTAACTAACATATAGTAGTTGAATTTTCTAAATAAACTAGGATATAGAAAACCTCAAAATAATATTTCCTCTCTTCAATGACAATATCTATTCTAAAAGTTGAATATTTAAAATTTTAATAATTTGGGCATATAATTTATTTTCTTTACAAATAAAATTATCATCAAAACACAATTTTGAAAACTTTCAGATAACCTGAAAATCTTTACTTTGAAGATAAAGAAAAATACAATAGGGAAGGGTGGAAATTAGATGATTAGTAGATGAAAAATTACAAAATTTAGCTTGTAAGATATGATTATACTTACACAATTAATTAAGTTGTAACTTGTATTAATCTTCTGACAAAGCAGAAACTAAGTTAAATGTGATTCTGAATCTACAGAAAATAAATAATTTGAAATTATTAATGTATTTCCTTTTTAGGAATAGACTTAAGAAAAAAATAACTTTTCATCAAAACCAAGGTCTACGTAAGATATTTGCGCATGTCAGAAGAAAAATCATATGCTTTTGAAAGAAAAATGGATACAAGACTATTTCAGACATTTGCATCTATTAGTTAATTAAGGAAAAGGCCATTTATCAACTATTTTTGGTTTTAACCAAATTCTAGAAATTTAAATCTCATCGTAAGAACAGAACAATAAGTGAAGATTTTAGGACAAGTATAATAAAAAGGAAAGCCAGCAAAGCATGAATCGGTTAGCTGTTGTATGACTAGATTCTAAAAGAAATAAAGGACTTTTAAGAATCTAAAATCTTTTTATGAAATTTTTTGAATTATTAAAACATAGGTATAGCTAGTAAAACAAATAGAAATTTCATAAGCTTTAGTTTTGTTTTCATAAATTTTAGCAGCAGTAGTTGACTTTTAGTTAACTGTTTAGTTAGTTAAACAAAGGCATTTAAAAAGTGGCAAAATTTCATGGTTTAACTCAAACCTCTACCCTTTCAAATATCACTTGTTCATTGATACAACTTATTTACACATTTCTAAGCATTTTATTTCAAATGAAATTAAATACTTCAGGAAACCCTGTTTATTAGTTTGAATTTCTATGGATTATAATAAATCCGACACAAATTATGTTACTGCATACAGCTCTTTATACCTCAGTCAGACGCTTTTAAGTCAAACAACTAGGTTGTCATAAATGTGCAGTTGGAGCATATGCATGCGTGTCTAGACGTATGGTCATATACGAGATTGAGGGCACACGGTGTTAAGGGAAGATGATTCTTCAATGTAAAATGTATAGAAGTGTCTTGTACGGTACCCTACCTTTGTTGCTTAACTGCCAGACTTCCAATAAAATAAAAACAAACACTAAAAAAAAAAAAAGGTTAATATTTGCCTATCTGCACTGAAGGTCAGTCACTTTAGAAATAAAGGTTAAGAAATATTTCAGATTATTTCACCTTAGTACAAGCCTGTAACCAGCAGATGGCGCAAATATCCATCTAATACAATGACATCACAATCAAGCAAAAAGGCAAAGTGGCTCTTTCCCCGACAAGTAAAAGTTTTGGTGAATATAACAATGCTATCAAATACTACACTTTGATCTTTAATGTAGTTTTCTTTCAACATTACATTCCAAACCTTGTATGCCTTTAGTACATAAGAAATTATACTAATGAGGGTACTAGATAGCATGACAGACAAACACCCGAATCTGCATATATGCATGTGCAAGTTCATCACCCAGTTGTAAAGTGTGTGAATATTGCTACTACAACCAGTCATACAGATAGTAGTAATGGGGAAGCAGATCCAAGCAAGTAGCAGTTGAAAAAATTGCAGGGGCAAAGCAACTGGCAAAATTTAAAAAAAAAAAGACAAATTTAAGATTTAAAAAAATAGATAGACTAAAGTAAAACCTAAACGGAAGTTAAATGTTTAAGAGAAAATTATGTTTTTATCATTTTTTTCCTACACTATATTATTGAAGCTTATATATTTTTACATTTGTAAAAACACAAAGTTAATTTTATATTGAAATATAGTCATGCGTGCTCACTCATCTAGTTAGCTAGTCTAGACTTGCACACCCTCCCCGTCTTACTGTTAGCGACATCCTGATTGTGATATTGCTAGCCTATACACTACTCACACACTTTCTTTCTTTACTGCTGCTGCTGCAACTAGCTGTCAATTAAGTATTAATAACAGTATGTAAATTGTTTAAGGAAATCTTGCTTCAACAATCATTATCATTTCAACAAAATAAACATTAGGTCTCCTACCAGAGTAAATAAATAACTAAGAAATTGATCAAATTGTTTGAACAAATACAAACAAAATATAAAATGGATTGGATGGATGGACACCTAATTTACATACACATCTAGCCTCTTTACCCAATGCAATATCTGTCTGTAAGCATTTATATCAAACCAGCCAAGTATTTCTCACCTAGCTGTAAATTCATCACCTACATTAAAACAACCCTCAAAGTGAGTAATTTTTTTTAATGATACGCACTTCATTTAGAATTAAACTAATAAATTTTAATTAAGTCACACAGTAAAATTTATACAATTGTAGAATTCATTCAATTAAGTGAAAAGACAATTTCCATGAAATCCACTACTACTACAAAAGTTACCTTGTGTGTCAGTCTCTACCAAACTATTTTGCCATTTTTGGGCTTAGAGGCTTGAAATTGAATATTTGGGGTATTTAGATGCAAAGAAAAAATTTGATTTGGTTTTGAGATGGAAAAATAGCTGATAAGGGTTCAAACTTGAAAAATTGGATAATTGCAGGCCAGTAGCATCACCCTTTGTTATCCATAGTTTACTACAATGATTTTCGGCTTTCAAAAAATTATGAGCTTTCTCGGAGAGAAAAAAATCTTGGTATTACAAAAAATCCAAATCAAAATGAGTACAAGGACCATGAAAGCAAAAGCTTTAATAAATCTATGTAGGTTTTATACAAGAACAGTAAATTAGCAGTACAAGGTAATTTATAATGCATTAAAGATATTCTTTTAAAAAATTTGAAATTGAAAATATTTAACAAATGAATGAACATCTGATGATTTATTTATTATTAAGTGTTTATTTTTCATATTTTTATTTATTGCACTTCAATCATAGTCACACATTGCCTTATACTATAAATTTTATAAAAACAAATTTAATAATATTAAAACCAAGATTTTCATATCATTTTATTTATTTTTAAAAAGGTTATTCATGGAATATAACATTTACAATTTAGGTATTTAATTAAGAGTAATAATTGTAATTTAATGGATGTTTAATATTAAAAGTAATTAAAATCTGTATATTAATTTTAAAAATTATTTTTTGAAAATCAATATACATTTAAAATTTTATATAAACTGAGAAATAGAGTTCAGTTATTTATTGATATACAAATATTTTTGCTTTTAATGAGACACTAGATACAATAAAATATTAAGTTTTGAGTGGGGTATCATCATTCAGTACATGATTTAGATTAATCAAGTTTCTATATTTTTCATTTGAATCAAATTTTAAAAAAAAATGACACTGCACTGAAAATATTCATATTCTAATAAGTAGTGAGTGCAATCAATATAACATTTAAAAAGTTACTATGACATAACCAGCGACTTGAAACCCCTTATATCAACTCAACTTGGATTAAGCTTGAGCTTGACTTGCAATAACTTGACTCCTATCAATGACTTGATTCTATATCAAAATGAAAAGGCACTTTTCAAAATTTCATAGAAATTTATATTTGAAAAAACTGCCGCTGAACTTTCTCAATGCACGGTCGGTGTGTACGTACTGTGTAGTTCTGACGACAATAAATCAAGAAATAAAATACACTTTTAGAAAAGATGTTAACTTTGCGGCAAGAGTTTTAAAAAAAAAGTATCAGACTAATTTTGTTTAATAATCACTATTTCAAGTGGCAGGCTTAAATAACAGTGTTAGTAGAAAATGACTAATTAATTTAAAAAAAAAACAATAGAAAAAGATCAAACATTAACATGACATATACAAAGGAGTTCAAAGCGGCAAATAAAATATTAAGTAACCGTTTTATGTTTTTTAAAATAAAAATATTGGCTTAATTACTTGATATTTATGTAAAACTGTTGATGTTTTACATAAATAAAAGTAAGATATAATGAGCCATACACTGGTAAATAATTCTCTTCATTTCACAATGACGATTTTTGATCGAAATATTTGGAATTATCAATAAAAATAAGTACAAAACAAAAATGTAACAGGAAAGAAAGATTTGCTTGAATATCCATTTTTTTACCAAAAGTTTGGAAAAATTTTTGGTGAATTTCATTTCAAATAGTTCGCCCCAAATATTAGAATAACTCTTTCTAAAAATTCAAATCTATAATAACGAAACTTATAATACATTAAAAAAAATCAAACATTTGAAATTTTCTATAATTGTAATGGCGAAAACTTATACAATTCTTTCGAATACAATTGAGTTGCTTCCCTTTGCTAAAACGGTCAAATATAAAAAATGTAGCTGCTGAAAAAATAAACAGGTAACGAAAAGGTGTAAAACTTCCTTATTTTCATTTATACTTTGATTGGGGCTACTAATTTCATTAAGAATACTTTTATTTGATAAATGCTTATTGAAAAACTACTTAAGATAAAGCATTAACATATTCAATTAAAACTAGAAAATGAATTACAGTTTAAATGTTTACCATGTCATGTTAATGTAATCTTTATATTTGTTATATTTACAACATTTCATCCAATTAATTCTTTGGCCTTCTTCTATAGTCCACATAATAAAAATGCAAATTATCAAACCTTATTTGTTAAAAATATTCTACTTCACATCATATGCTATCAAATTTAATCTTAATTCTTGAAGCTTTGTAAATAGATACATGGATATCACTGGAATAGAATCATTAGTTCATGACTGTAAAACTGAAATATAACATTCAAACCAAACTTAGGAAGTAAATATAAAACCAGAAGTAGACTTCTTGTAAAAGATGTAAAATAAAAGAGGAGTTTGATATTGCTAACAACAACCATTAACAGCATCCATAGACAAAGAGGAAAAAAGATACAAATGAAATATAGATTTAGTTATCTATCTATATATAGACTGAATTTGGGATATACAAACCTTAATAAAAATTAATAATATTGGTATGTCTAAGCTGAAATATTCAGTCATGAGCAATAGTTTTTTAATTGACATCAGCTCTTAGAAATTTCTTTAAGATATTACAACTGTTCCTGTTTATGAAGTTTCTTTACCCACTCCTATTTTGCTTCTTTTTGAAGTGAAACTTTTATAGTCCAAAAATAAATCACCAAAACATATGCTTAAATGCTTGTTTTTGAAAGCTAATCTGGTGTTGGTATCAATCTAGTCTAATTATTATCGATTAACGATTCCGATCCAAGGAATCGTCCTATCACTTATTACAATAATAGTTTCCATTTTTTTTTTTTTTTATCGTGTGCCGATTTTATTCAATAAAAAACTTTTAGTATAAATTCCTAAAGTTTAATTTAAATGAATGGAATTTAATTAATAAATTTTTAAAAACCAGTGCATGTAAATATGCATGTGCATTGCACATGTTAATACATGAAATGTATTATTCTAAAATTCTTGAATCTTTCGGTAACATTTTTTAAACTTTAAATTGTTTTTAAAAAATTTCTATTCATTCAATTTTTCTATTTTTTTATCAGATCATACATATAATTTTATTGTCTTTCTAATATAATAGAAATTATTTACCTGAAAGGTTTTTTTATTGAATGTTACACCCCCCTATGAAAATACTGTTTTGTGTACAATGACACAAAACAAATTGTATATGAATCACACTAAAAATTAAAAAAAAGATAATACACACTTCTTATCTCCTAGGTATTTTTCTGAAAATAAAAACAATTTTTGTAAAGTATGAAAAAAATTGTAAATAGTCAACTTTTTGGAATATGGTGTGGGAGAGAGTCAGCCAATATTCTGTGAGGAGCCAATTGTATTGTTAATACAATGATTGGTAAAAATAATTTAGTATCAGTACGGACAATACAACATGGGTTGGAAAGTTATTAAAAGAAAAAAAAAAGGAAAGGGGTTATTTTAGAATTGAACTGGTATCTCAAGTCCACAAATAAAATTAATTGTTCCTTTTATTTGTTTGTTTTTTTGTTGTAGGCTGAATTAAAGAAAAAATCTATTGTCAGTTTCTTTGATTTTTTTAACAGCCTTTCCACGCCACCATCATTTTTTTAAAGAACTTTTAATTGGACAGCAGCAGTGGCTCGAGTATGATGTCTCTTCGTAAATGTGATGCTCTTTTTTGATAGCTCTGTAAATAATGGATTATTTTAAAGGTATTTTCAAAAAGGAAGCTGTTCTTAGACATACTCTTTTAAATTAAGCATGGAATTACATATTAGTCATTAATTTCTGTCAGGAAAGTAATTTAAAAATTTTTACCTAAATTTTTAAACTTTGCTTGACTTAAGCTATATAAAAGTTGTCCATTTTTCTAATTTTTATTTTTTTGATACATTTGATCAAAAAATTTAAAGAGTATTTTCTTTGAGACTCTGCATTTTTAAAAACTTTGATCTCTGCTAGTTTTATTGAAAAAAAAATAAAAGGCTTGAAAACATTTTTCAGCGAGTAATGAACTTTGAAAAAATTATTGTTGAAAAAACTTTCCTTATTTTTAATGGTGACTGCCGGATCTGCTATCATAGCTATCTTCACAAGTCTCAAAAAGTTATTACTAAAAACGATTGAAAACCTAAACGTAAAAGAAAAAGGCAAAATAGTATAAATGCAAACACAAATTAATTAAATTCTTACGTACCAGCAGCTTGACATAAGATTATCTTAATGTATAATGAGTTTTTTTTTTAATTAGGGAAATCCTTTTAAATTTTTTGACGCTCTTGTTCTTGAGAACAGAACAGACAAAATAATTTTAGATAGTAAAATTTAAAATATATAGAGATAGCTGCCAGAAACCTGGTACTGCTCAGACAAATGATGCCCAGTGATGAATAAAAATAACAAAATAGAACTATTAGAATATTTTCTTTTAGTTTTCATAAAATTGCATAAATATAGGGCATGCTGTATTTATATGTATTGCCAGGAAAATATTTCTATTTTCTAGATGCTTGTAAATATATTCAATCCGAAACTTCATCATTGAATATGGAAATATAAATTTAAACTATATTATTAAAATATCGCAAGATTTTTAAGAAAATACATCCAATCACTTCTTTTAGTCCTAAAAAACATATTTCTATTATTTTGAAATACATTATGTGTATCAGGGCTCGAATCACTTGCATTTGCGAGTTATTTTTTCAAGTGGTGACTAAAAATAATAAAACACTTATCTTTTGGCAACTGTTTTTTCCACTGACAATCTTTTCAAACTTTTTTAATACAAATCAACAAAGTGAAATTATTTAGAATTTAATAGAATAGAAAATAGAACAAAATACTCTATACCAATAATATTGGTTTATTCATAAGACTAGAGTGAAATAACATTTCATGGGTTTGGCTAGTAACTTTT
>JAYKTE010288480.1:0-30754 GCA_036873565.1 Xipholeptos notoides | reverse complement strand
ACTGTAAATTCAAGCAAGGATTGATCATCAGATCGATCCCTATCAGCATCATATATATATATATATATATATATATACCATATGTAAAATTTTCTGAGTTACACAAGCAATGCCAGGCTATGTTGCTAGTATGATATAAAAGTGATATGAAAAAATATGCTATGAATACAAGATGATAAAGATATATGAATATCATATAGCCAAAGAAGGAATATCAATTTATATTATTTCAATAGTGTTCTTAAGGTATACTTCATATTAGATTCATATTTAAAAACGTGAACACTTATTCTATATACCTCTGATAAATCAAAGTTTATGTGTTTTGTTTCATGTTTTTGTTTTGTATGCAACTCTTTTCACAGAAAGTTTAAAGAAAAGCAAATGAATTGAAAAAATTAGAATTTAGCATCAATCCAGATTATGGTCCAGATTCAGGAATTGCTTATTGATTTATAAAACTTTGCCTTTTTGGAAGGAGAGTAGCAGATTTTCTTTTATACTATCAACAAAAAACTTTAACTTGATCTGGTTCAAACTAAAGACAACATTGTGTTTCATATTCTAACATAAGAAAACCAATTAATTAATGCAATCAACATGTGTAAAATTTCAGACCTAAATTAGCTTCTGTAAAATCAATTTAAATGGAGGATAATACATTAAACTTATAGGCCATGTTGTCATCAGAAAACAAAACCACTTTTGTTTGCCTGTAAATGTGATCATATGAAAAAAATTGAATAAAATCATGAAAAATTTTAACCTAAATTTTCTTTAAAAAAATGTTTATATCAATTAATTCATTATTTCAATTTTAATCCTCAATTTGAATGCTGAAATTTTGGCAAGCTTTTCTCCAAAACCTGATAATTCAGATTTATAGATACAGTGACAATATTGACAGCCATCAATCGTAATTCGTGTAAATGTGAAATATCGGAACTTGGGGGAAAATAGTATAATGTTCAAGGGAGTATTGGCATTTTTTTTACTATTTGCTTGCCTAAGTGTAGATCACTAAATGAAAAATCTAGTGATATAGACCTTTCTGTCCACAACCTATTAATAGAGAATTGTACTCTTGGAACAGTCCTAGGGTATATCTTTTACTGTCATAGTTCCACATATCATTAAAGTTCTACATGATTATATATCTTTTTCTTTCCTTTTACATATATCACTGACAGCAAATCCTAGCATTGCCTGTGCAACTCAGAAAATTTTAAGTATGACCAAAAAACGAGAAAAAATACTCACCAGTGTCAATGCAGCAGTTGCAGTTTTCAAGTGATTTTTATGATTGAACATTTTAGATTAGCACTGAAATCAATGTCTATTAACATGCATATTGTCAGAAGGAAAACTTCATTCATAAGTGGGCAAAATCAATAAAAATACTTCAATAGCAAGAAGCATTCAACAAAGAATCAAACCACTTCCAAAACATGCAGTATAACTCCACAATCAACCACTTATATGAACCATTATTATTTTTTTATACTAGTATGTAAATTCTCATGACAATCAAAGGTGGTTTAGGTAAGTAAAAAAGTAAAAAAAATTGGACTATCCATGGGTGGCACAAAGTGACCTTAAGGTAAAAAAAGTATGTCTTTATCTGGTTTAACTATCAATCTATGTCAATAGAAAATTTGAATGGTGTAGCTTAAAAATATGTTTTTGCATAGAAAACATAATTCTGTCACAGACAGGCTATCTTTTATATAATAGATATATCTAATAGGAAGAAATCAAAGCTTGCCTTCATTTTTAAAACTCAAGCTAGATAAAACTTGTTTTCTGAATTAAAGCTTTATATTGAATATTGTATAGTCATGTTTATGCTTTTTTCTGATATGAATTGCATTAACTCCTCTATGCAGATTTATGAATTTAAGAGGATTATTATCAGAGTAAATTTGAATGAAACTGGAAATATTGAATCAATCAAACTTGCTTCTACTAAAAGAGGCTGTAAATCAAATATCAATCTTATTAAACATTGAATATTCTGATCATAGACTTATTATCTTCATACTGAACTGGTACTTTACAAAAGAATGAAGTATATACTTCAAATACTTTTCAAACTAAGTTTAAAAACAAAATGAAATAGTCACTGTACGTATTTCAATGAACATTTTTGTGGAGATCAATTTCAATTCCAAAGAAATCTTTATGAGAAAGAATTGCTTGATCGTGAAAGAGGAAATAAAAAAAGTTGTTGAATATAATTTTACACCATATCACATGCTCCCTTTGATATATTTTCCACCATTTCTATATCTTTCAGTCATATAAAATATTTTAAATCATAATCATAGATTGTTGAGAATTTTGCAGCTAAAAGGATTGTATTTTAAGACCATCAATTGAGACAGCAATCTCGTTATTATGTTGTCACTACATACATGACTTAGTGGGAGCAATAAAATCCCATAGTTTGTAAATATTATTACAATGCTTACTCCCACACATATATACATCTTGATAAATATATAAAATAATACGAAAAAATCACAGGTTATCCCATTTTATGGATCTATTTAAAACACTAATTTCATTGAAAATTGCAGCCTCATTAGATTATTAAATTCTTTGGTATAAAGGACTAATGTGTATATATGTATATATATATATATATATATAGTTGATCATTGTAGACATGGTGTCAACCACTTTTGGTGACTGTCAGTTCTTCACCAATGCGATCATCAGACTTTTGATCTGATGATTACACGGGCAAGAGTATGAGTCACCAATTGACTGTGTCTATACTGATCAAATACTTTCTCTATCACTGATAGTGAACACTTTAACCATTTAGGAAACATTTTTTATAGATTAATATATATAAAATATTTAAGTATGTGAATGTGTGCGTAAGTATGTGTATGTATGTGCACACACACAAACTCATCACAATCTTGATTAGTGACGAAATACTAAATGTTAAAAATCTTCAAGTAAATATTTTAAAGATAATTTGTGCTATTTGTATTGTGCTACATGGTATTATCAGAACAATATCAGTGATTTATCTACAGCATTACTAAGTGCGCTTTTTGGTAAATGATAAAAAACTTGATGTAATATAATTTTTCTAATGAGCTAAGCAGGTTGTTGTATATGAGATAATTACTATGTTCTATTTCTGTTCCCATATCTTTATCATCATGGTTGAGTGTATATAAACAGACTCAGATGCTAATAGTGGTCTTTGAATTGACATGCGTAGGAAGAGATACACATATGGAATCTCCAGAATCTTGCGGGGGCTGTAAATCCATAAGCAGTCAGTTTGATGCCTTTTGATCATTAGCCAATGTTGTTCAGAGAGAATTATAGATATATTGATATAATGAAGAGGAGGGAAGCATTAATGTTAGAAACAGAGAACATGAAGAGAAATAACACTGATAATATCCAGATAATATTTACAAGGTGAACCTATTGAAATTCCATGGGGATATCAAAAGCCAATAAATTCATATAATTTTCTATAATAAAACATTGGAAGAAATCTCAAAGGATAGGTTATGTTGTCTTCAAAAAAAAAATTCACTTTTAATGGCCATTAAAAATGGTGGGCGTAATTTTGTGAAAAAAACTGTGTATAAAATCATAATAAATTTTTCTGTAACATTTCCCAGGCAAAATTTGGTTAGATTAATTATTTTTTTATTTCCATCTTAATCTACAAATTGGATGCTGAAATTTTGATTAGCTTTGTCCTAGAATCTAACCAATTCTAATTCAGCATTTATTTACTGCAACAATATTCACTCCCATCAATGACGATTTTATCATTTAATTCTCACATATGTGCAATATCTACACTTGAGGAAAAATAGTACGACATTCAAGGGAGTATTGGCATTTACTTACCTAAGTAAAGGTTTCCGAATAAAAACTCTAGGATAATATAAACCTTTGGGCCTGAAACCTTAGAGTCTCCAAATTAAATCCATAACTTTTAGCTCCAATAATTTTAACTAATATAATCTACTAAGGTTTTTAACATAATTTATTAACATAAAATCTAATTTTATTTTGTAAGGGATGTGACATGAATTATGCCTTTTATTAATTAAATATTTAGTAGTTTTAGAAAAGAAAACTAATATAATAAAGAATATATACATCATTAAATCTAAAGTAATATATAAATATAACTTTGTGTGTGAGTTCATTCCCTATGGATTCTTAAATGACTGGGCCAATTTTTTGGAAAATCCGCACAGTTGCACTTTATAGATCTCAGACAAACAATTACTTTCAGCTCAGAATCTTTGATTTAAAAAGAACTTATTTTATGGTTATAAAAAAATTTAGGTTATAGTCAACCATAGTTAAGATATTATTGGAGAAAGGATAATAGACAAAATAAAAAGAGTGATACAATATACAAGTGATGTTCCAAAAGTAATGCCTCGTATTTTTTCATCACATCTGACTTGATCTTTCCCATCTACCAGAGTTTTTTAAAATCAGTATTATCCTTACACCTAGTCACTATCCTTAGTTAACAAGCTTCATCTACCAGAAGCAGCTTCAAGTTAACATTTTGATAGGAATTTGAACTTGTATGGGTGATTCAAGAGTACTTAGCTTTTACCACTCCTCCACATTTGCTGGTCATAGGCCTATATAAGGGTGCTGGATTTTATATACCATATCATCTAAGTTATATAGTTTGATGGATAAGTTAATTCATACTTGACTTGTTATAATTAGTTTTTAAATTCTGAAATATTTTTTCTTAGTGAGAAAAAAACTATTTTGATAAACCTAATCCTATTTGAAGTATTATTTAGAAAATTCTGCTTTCAATGAATAGTTAGCATCTGTTATTTATTTCTGATTTTCAGAAATCATTTTCTTTTTTTAGGCTTAAGTTTCATATGAAAAAGTAATTTAATAGATTCTAATGGTGAATATTACTTTTTAATGACACATGTCTTAACAACAACATTCTGTCAAATATATTAAATATATATTTGTGGGTGTGTTATGTCTAGTAGATAATCATATTTCTGGGAATTGGTTTATGTATGTGTGCAGTAGGTTTTGGCTTGCTGCATTTAATATTATGAATTTTCTTTGATAGTGTTTAAAAATAACTAAAAGATTTAAAAAAATCATGTGAAGTAGTTTGTTTATAGCCTGTTATCATTTATAAGTGATTACCATTCTGACATTATTATTGGCGGCATGCTTAGTACAAATGGTTACCATGTTACCAACATGAAAATGAAAGATGATAATGAGCTTTGTCCAATGCTAAGATGCTTATAGAACTACAGAGTTCTCCGAACGCTTGGTCCCATCATAAGTGCAATAAATCATTTGAGCAATTGATTTTCCTTATCTTGTTTTTTTTATAGCAATACACAACTTACTACTATTATAATCTAAACATATATAAATGGAAATCTGAAGGCGTTCATTCCATATGAACTCCAAAACGACTGAGCCGATTTTCTTGAAAATTCACACAGTTGTATCTGAAAGTGTTGAGGCATTGATTTGGGATACTCCTAATAAGTATCAAAAATCAATAATCAAAAAGAAAATCAGCTTCTTGAAGGAATAGTCCAATTGAAATGAAATTTTACACACTCTTACACTCTATGATACAAGAATGATAATAATTTTCCACTTTATTCTAATATTAATCTTGTTAATTTTTTTCCATTGCAATAGATCTTCTAAGCCAAGTAGTCTTATGGGCCCTATGGAAATGGTGGCCCCCAAGGGCCCTAAGCTTATATATACTGTTCCATGGAAACCTACTCTTATTTCATTCTAAAAAATGTATACATGGATTTTTGTATTTCTGTGTGTAATAGTTTAAATTAATATGTATACAAGCTTAAGAAAGTTTTAGATGAGGATTAATCAATGCACTGATTAGCAAGTTTTTGTTTTACGAAAAGGAAAAAATTACTCCTGATTTATTCAATTCTATTATATGTGAACATTTCCTGCAATGCCCCAATTTCAACTCATGTTTACAATTAAACTATGTATACCAATAAATATTTTTAACTTAGTTTTTACATAGTCTATGTTATATCAAGTTTAACCAAAATAAAATGATTTGGTCAACTTACATTTGTTAAAGTGAAATGTTTTAAAAAGAGATGAAAATCTATACTTCAAATGAAAGCAGAAACAGAAAGAGAAAAAGATTAAAACAATCAAATGAGAAAAAATTGTCCTTGATATGAATGTTTTTAAACTTTGAATTTATTAAAAGAGTTTTTGTATTTTCTTCCTTAAATAAAATCAATATATTTTATCAAACATTGTTTGCATATTTTTAATTTATTGTGTCTGGATTAACAATGAAAAGGTGGGATTTCCATGTAGTTGACTTGTCAGGTACCTCTGCTCTATTTAAGAGTACTACCTAAATTAATACCCCTCCCAATTTTTATTCTTTTTTATTTGTGGAAAAAAAAGTCTCTCTACATACACTGGTTGATTTAGTGGATTGTTTTTCATTTGTTGCTTTATATTTGTTTTTACTTAAATCATCTTTATGCAAATTAGTTCTTTTTTTTTCTTCTAAGTCATCATATTTAGTTTTAGTAAGTTGATCTTTTCCAGATTTTGTGTCCCAGTAGAAAATCAAAAAGTGAAATTGAACCAACATATAGTTTTGCCTCAATTGCTTTAAAAAAAAAAAAGAATAAAGCCAAAATAAACAGCAAGTATTTTAAGCTTTCTAGATCCCAAAGTTAAGTACCCTCGCACTTAGGTTGAAGATCAGGAAACTAAAATTTGCCGATTCAGTTACTGAAGCAGAAAAAAAAAAAATTACACATTCATATATTCACATTAAAAAAATTAAGGGAATTCTTGTGACTGTGTGTATTATTTTTTTGTTTTTTTGTTAAATTATTTGTGTCAGGATCAATCATTTTAGACCAGATCACTAAAGTTAAGCAACGTTGAGCCTAGTCAGTACTTAGATGGGTCACAATCTACCAGGAATATCAGGTAATGTGTCCTGCACCGGTATGTTGAAATAGCCAGGTTAGTGTCTTGTGGCATGGTTAAACTACTGAGATAAATGCACCCTTAGTCATTGTTAAGACAGGCATCTAGGAGAAGGAAAAAGTCTGTATTAAAAATCTGAGGTCTGTTGTTCATACAGTTTGTGGCAAACTCTTGCATCAACTGTGTGCTATCAACAATTCCAAGAAGTGTTTATGGCAGTCTGACAGCCATACTTGGTTTGATGACACTCATATGTCAAAATTGACGGGAGAGTCCATCATAACATATATACACACATAAGTTTTTTTTCTGTCCTTTTGTTTTTGATACTGTACACTGTTTTCAATGCATTATCAACGCATAACTGTGTTGCATACCTGTCATTAGAGCATTTGTTTTGTATGACATAGTCTGCAGGTCTGAAACAAACTTGGAGTTTGGAATGGTAATAACACTGTGTATCACTGATGAGATCCAATACAATTAAAACAGCTGTCCAGCACTGTTAAAAGTTATACAAAATTTTTTGTTCAATCATAACCTTATATCTTGATTTAAATTCATATGTATTTTTGGCCATACCAAAAATCTTCTGATTTGTGTGGACAATGCTGAGCTATTCTGCTAGTTCTGCAGATATTAAATGTTTGATAAACATTTTTAATAACAATTTTAAACAAATTGAAGATAAATGATTCAGTGGAAATAAGCTGGGACTGGAATTGTAACAAAGTTTATATCCTTTGGAAATGTATAAATCTTATTTCTTCCAGCTATGGGTTGAATAGAGTAACTTATATTATTCAGAAAGAGTTGAATAAATAAAAAAGGCTGTTCTCCGCATTAAATAACAAAAAGGTTTGATATACCATTAAAAAAACCATACCAATTGAATATCCAAACTTTTTTTTTCTTTTAAATATTCTAGAAAAATGTTTTTCATTTTCTTTTTTATTGCAGGCCCTTCTTGAATATGCGTCCATGGTGGTCAGTCCATCAACGTCCTCAACATCTTCCCGAGCCACAGGAAATGCAGTTACGTACACTTAGTAAACGGAATGACAGCTGTGAGTTGCGAAGAAGAAAAAAATCGAAAAAAATCATCCCCTTTGTTTTTTTCCTGACCTCCAACCCTGCCCAACTCATAACAATCCCACATAAAAAAAACTGATAAAAACAAAAAAATTCAACAGATATTAATAAAAACAAACTGTATTGCCAAAGAACATTTTTCTTATGATTAAAAGGAAAATTATTTTGAAAAGAAACTATTTACCACTTCATTTCCATGGGTCTTTAATTCTTTAATTTAAAGTTTCTTACCTCTAATCAAGAGAATAAGAACTATGAAATTGTGCTAAACTTTATAAGGACAATATCTAAGTCAATGAAATGTAATAAAGGGTGGTTAAGAAATTACTAATCAATAAAAACTTTTTAAAATTAATACAGTTATATAGTGAATAGTAATTGACAAAAATCTCTTATATCTCTTTGGCAATTACAATACACTCTACAACAAAATGTTCAAATTAAAAAAGAAATTCCATGGGTCAGTAACTTTTTGCCCACCCGGTTTTACTGCATACATCCTGGATATATTTTTTTCTACTCTTACAGGTCAGTCAAAAGTAATTTTGATGCCTGAAGCAGCTTTAACCCTTGTAATGAAGTGAGTAAAACTAAAAACCAAAGATTTCTCCCTACTCCTAAACCTCCTCTCTTCTGCTCCCACCTTCATCAAAGATTTAGAATAAAAAAAAACATTTCTGACATTTTTTGCAGTGGTTGGAGGATTACAGTCATTAGCCTCTCTTCATTATTTTATCTAAATCATAAGAAACAAACCATCTTAAAAACTTCTTGACTTGTTTTACATTCAATTTCATCTACCATCTTTAAAATTATCGGAACCAAAAATATGTTTTTTTAATTCATTTTTTTTAAATATTAAATTAAATTAAAAAAGATATTTTGATCTTTCATCATCAAACAATTGGAAACTTTATGTTTTCAAAAGACTAAAAAAATTTAAATTATTTCCTTCTTTCTTGAAGGATAAATAAATCAATTTCAAACAAAATCTCAAAAACACATTTTGAAGGCAAAATTCAGTTTGCTTTTAAAATCATTTTTTTAATAACCCTTTGAATCCTATGGTTAATTATTCTGACCTAACGCTATTTGACCATGAGTGGAAAGCTTAATCTTTTGGACCAAATATTACTTCTTTGGTCCAAACTTTGATTATTCCATACTGAAAGTTATCTTACAGTAAACCAATAAGTTGGGCTGTCTACTATTATACTAATTATCATAAGACCCTTGTTGAGTTCATAGAGGTCAAGCTCCATTCAACCTTATTTTGGGCCAAGTATTATTCATGATACACTCAAAAATCTTATATTTGGGACTGAGTTCTATTTTATTATAAACATAATAAGCCTGCTGATTTGGGCTGGAAAACTATTTTTCAATTCCATGTAGTTTCAATAATTCAACTTGTTTCAGAAATTTACAATATAGCAAAAAAGGAAAAATTGTATTTTATATATCATTGTTTTTTCTGATCATGGTTATATACAGTGAAAGAAAATGCACTTCTACTATTAGGGATTCAGGTACCTCACAACAGAGCCAAATTTTTAAAGTTTATCATTGGCAATATATGCAGAATATTGAAAATATTCCTATATATTTATCTAATCTAAATAAATAGTGTTTAAAACAGAACCTGACAGCCTTTAACCCTTAGGATTCAAAGTGTTATGAAAACAAAGCTACAAATAACACACTCCATCCTTTATATTGAATTTTTTGTATTTATTTTAAAATAAAAAAGAATAAAAAACATTTTTCAAAGATGGTGAAATGAAACTCTGGCAAAGGTTTTTGTGTTATGAAAGCACTAAGTTATGACAGAAAAAGTTTGTTTTCGTTTCTTGTAGATAAAAGGAAAGAACATAAATTTTCATGGGCATAACAGCAATAAAAAAGATTTAAAAAAAACTTCAAAACAGAAAAGAAAATGAAAAAAGATAAAGACAAAAGAAAACCAGAAAAAAATATGTATCCCAAACACACACACATATACAAATATACACACACACACATATACAAATATACACACACACACATATACATATATATACACACACACACATATACATATATATACACACACACTCGCACATACTTACAAATGAATAAATGAACCCCTTACAAAGAAATTTCCAAAATTCAGTCCAGGCAATAACTTCAATTGCCAAGATGGTGATAATGGTTATAACACAAAGCCATTTGTTTATTTTTTTTTATCGTTATTTTATTTATTTATTTTTACATAAAACAACCAGAGTCATTAATACATTAAAAGAGAAATACAATCAAAATATATCCATGTAAATAGTTGTACATATCAGTTAAAATCCAGTAAAAATATCAAATTTTGTTAAGTGGGGATGGGGAAGAACTTTTTTAATGTGTCTTTTTTTTCTTTTGTTGTTAAAAATGATTTATTATTAAATTTTCACAAAAAAATTTTTTTCAAACAATTTCAGTGTTTATGTCCAATTGAAAGAAAAAGAAATTTGCATTAAAAGAAAAACAAACCCCGTCCCAAATCATTCTTTTGAAGAGAAGAAAAAATTTATTTACTTTATTTTTACTTCATTTATTCTAGTCACACAACACTTGCTTGCAATATTTTTCTTTCTTTTTTTTCTCTCATTTCTTCATAACTTTTTAAACTTTTTTTTCGTTCAACTTTAATCAACATTTTATATTTCATTAAAAACTTTCTTTCAGTTTCTAGCTTATATTTTTCATTTTATTCAATATCTATTCTCTAATTATTTGTTCTGCCTTTCTTCTTGTTTTAGTCAATGCTATTGCTAACTCAGCCTTCTTTCAACCATTTTTGTTTAAGACAATATCATCCCATTTTCACTTCATTATTATTTTCCTAAACCCCTTTACAGAACTGAACTGACATGTCTCTAGGATTAAATCTAAAAATTTAGAAAAAAAAAGATGCATGCACAACTGAATAGAAAGATCAAAAAGAAAGAAAAAAATCATTTCATTTTTATTTTTTTTAACTTTTAATTATTAGTTAAAAAAAAAAATGCTTACTGTTGCAACCCTGAACACAATAAGATGGAAAACTCTTGCTAATCAATAACAAAGAAAAAAAAGAATGATTTCAGTTTTACAAATGTGAATGAGAAAATAAAGTTAAACACTCCAATAAAACAATGTCGCATAAATTGTTTGTTTTTATTCCTTTTTACTTCTATATAAAATGATTTCCTTGTCTATTAAGTACTTCTAGTCCCATTTTAATATTTTTTACTGTGATACATTTTGAAAATAGAATTGGGCTCTTATAAATTAGCAAGCTTCAAATTTATATAAGATTAGAAGATAGGTTGCTTCCTAGAAGGTTACAAATTATACTAAAACCCATTAAAAATAAGAAACATTTAAAATAATTTAATAAATTTTACTTTTAAATATTGCATTTGATTTTCGTACAGTTCATATCAAACTAAATTTTATGCATTAATTAACAAAAACTATTTCAAATAATTCTTCTACAAAATTATCAAGTAAGTTCCATGCTTACTCTGAAAGGAAAAAAATTATCTTTATTTACTTGTGAAGTCTATTTTTGGACAGTATATCAAACTTAAGTAAAATACTTTTGAGATTTGGGTTTAAAATTTCTTCAAATTCCTTTAAAAAACTTGTAGGAGATAGAGAGCCATAAGGCACTGAAAAAAAAATAGCTAGGAAATACCAAAAAGTAGCTAAAAGTTGTGATAACTTTCATAATATATAGCTTCCAAACACCAATTCAACAATTTCTATCTTTTTGTGATAAAGGAATATCTGCGTCATCTGGGAGTATGTTACTTTGCTTAAAATACCATTTTTTGTAGGTTCGGTATGCAGGCGAGGGCAAGTTGCATTTTGTGGGTACAAGGACCAGAGAACACATTCTGATGGGTGTTTGGGTGATGTTGCTAAGCATGGCACAGTAAACAGGTGTCCATTGCCAATAATCTTTCATGAAGTATGAGACTATTTTTGTTTTGAACAAATTCCCAAAATTAGGACCACTTTTGTTCAAATCAAAAATGATCCCAATTTAGGGAAATAGAAAAAGATATAAATTAGTCCAACTGCAAAAATCAGGTGGCAATACAGTCCAACAAAAAAAAGTTTTTCAAGTAGTTGCAGCAGCAGTAGTAATCCTAGTCAAATAGAAGTGGTATTAATAATACCAATAATAATCCAAAACTGTAAATTCAAGCAAGGAGAGAGTTATATTTTTTCAGCAAGAAAATCAAAAAAATAACTGAAAACTTTAATTCAGTCAAGGAGATTGTATAAAAAGTTTATATCAATTCTCTTTTTCAATAGGTCCATTTTTCGTCAACCCTGAGTATAAATGGAATGACTTGAATCTTAGAAATTATACCCAAAGTCATTCGACCAAAAAAATTGCAACTGTTTAATTTTCTGAACAAAAGCCTCAATAAGATCAATTTTGTTCTGAAAAGTTTTAAAATATAATATTGAGCCTTTACCTTTTTTCTAATATATTGTGAGCATAATAAAAATAAAGAGTAATTTGTAAGAGCATATATAGCCCATCATCTAAAAAAAATTATGATAACTAGTATGAAAGCAATAATTCTAAACACTATTACTGACCTCTAAAGTCTAAGACAATACTTTTGACAATGACAATTTTTCTAAAAAAAATTAGGATTTAAAAGATCCAAGATATGTAAATAATAGGAATAATGATTTCACCCCACTTGAGAAATATAAATTTTATAAAAATAATGTTATCAACATGACAATAATAATAATTCAAGAGATATGAATAGTAAAAAAAAAATGTATTATATAAAAAATACTAACAGTCAATTTTATAAAGAGAGTTTAGAACAAGTGAAAGGAAAAAAAGATGAATGAATTGAAAAAAATAATTTTTCAATTTTTCAATTTTTTAAATTTTTATGAGAGAAATTGATTTTTTATATATATATCTCTGTAAAGAGCCCATTATAATCCAGAATAAATTTTCATATCATATTTCCTTTATAACTAATATTATCCCAAAAGATTGCACCATCAAAATAAATGAATTACTAGATTCTAAAATTAGTCCATTTTATTTTATTAGCTTATTCTTAATTAGAAAACAAAGAAAATATTTCAAATGTAAATATCTGTATTAAATCATTTAATGAATAAGTTTATGAAACAATATCACTGCAATTTCTCCATTTGAGTAAAATTCAATAAATTATGGATGTGAAAAAAATATTTTGATATGAATTGAGAGCAGTAAAATAAGCAGGACTAAAACAAAGTTTTCTTTGCTAAACAAAACTAAATGAAAGAGGGGAACATTTTTAAGAACCAACTTGACGCAACTTTACTAAAATTCAGGTATTATATCAAGCACATTATAGTCAATTGTATTTCTATTTTTGTTTTTAAACTATGGTCCTGACTGTCCACTTCTAACAACAAACAGGTTTGCACATTTTTTAAACCAACAACTATCAACATGAAATTCCCTCCTAATATCCAATTACTGAAGAAAATGTGCTTGGTGTTTGATGCTCCAGGTGCAACCAATTCTAAATCTCTCATGGAGTTTACTTAAACATCTGCTGCACTTTCTCTGGCCTTCTGATTATACAATCATGCAGGGGGCAAGTGTAGTTTACCAAATTTATTGTAAACACTGGAAAGAAGTAATTCATCCTTACTATTCTTACCATTAGGTTGTGTTGTCACAGGAAAAACAATCCATTTTAATAGCCTGTAAAAGTGGTGGGCGTAATTCTTTGTTATGACAGGAATCCTACAAAACACCATCAAATCTACTTCTAATTTGACACCAATCATGTATGAATCTTAAGTATAGGTTTCAGCAGAGCATTGGTTGGTCTTCAGTGGTATTACAGGTCTTTAACGGGAATACAATATAATATCAATTAATAATTCCAGCAATTGTTAGTTTAGAATTCCATCAACTGGGTCTTACCCAAACACACCTTAACTTAAAGTGCTATATCCTCTGAATGGCTTTAATGCACCTAAACCATCAATTACGTCGTATCTAATATCTTCAATGTGAATCAGCTTAATTGGTATAGATAGGCCTAATATTGCATCCTTTAGTGCTGTATCAGTAAATGACCTCTTGCATGAAACACTGTATCTAAACAGTGATGTACTTCACCCTTTAATGGTATCTTTCTATTATCTCATTAGTGGGTACTAAATATACTTGTGGCAAATGCAACAAAACACTCTTTTCTCCAAGAGCTTGATGACCTGTCAAATCCAGCTGGTCAAAAAACACTCACTGTATCTTGTTGCACATTGTCAGCAAACAGATAATTATGATAGGCCAATCAATGTCAAGTTATATCAGTAGCCATAATCTGTAATGTATAGCCCCGGAATGGATCATGAACTACAAATCTCTATATTTTAATTTTGTTGACATTAAAATACTAGGACAATAAATTGGCTTTCTTAACTACTCTGAAAAACCATTTTGGTTGTTTGGTTTTGTTTAGTGGCATATCAGCCATTTTTGTTATTTAACACCAAAAACACTTTTTTGAGAAATGTCCTTCATATATCAACAGGTCATTAAGATAGTAGTTGCACTATTTAACATATTCATATTTTTGCCAAAATTTTGCAGCAAAAAGGATATCGTCAGTTTGTTGGATTTAAAAAACTATAAATCAGTGACTGATTTTCTAAGTCTTTCCATATCAGAATCTCATAAATAATAATGTTTAGGAAATTATTACACAAACAAAGACTTAGAATCAGATCATAGGATACGTTCAATTATCATACCCAAGCAATTACAAGACTTACAAATCTACAGATAATTAAAGTCATATAACAGCTGTTAGGTGAAAAAAAAATTCTATTAAGGGGAGATAAGCAAAAGGAGACATCTTTATTCAAAATGAAAGAATATTTTATTTTACATATAAATGGAACTTTGTGAGCGAGTTCATTCCCTAAAGTCTTCAAAATGATTTAGTCGATTTCTTTGAAAATTCACACAGTTGTACTTTATGGAAGTGTTCTAAGATAGGTGTTATTTTGGAATATCCCCAATAAATATCAAAAATTGATAATAAAACAATCAGCTTATAGAAGGAAGAGCACTGCTACATTTAAGAGTAAAACCATAAAAATTGCTATTAAGAACGCATAATGGTGTAGTGAGCCAGTTGTTAGAGCATTTATTTTGCACAATATGGTCTGCAGGTTTCAATCCCACTTAAAGTTTAGAATGCTGATAACATTGTATATTACTGCTAAGATAGAAAATATTGAAACTGCTGATATATTTTGTATAAGATTTTGCATTTAATTATAATATCATAATTTGATTTAAATACAAATATATTGTTTTGGCCATACTTAAAATTTTCTGAGTTGTGCGGGTAACACTGGGCTATGCTGCTAGTTGTATATATATTAGTGGCTACATTATTGCATTATTAGTGATATATCTCTGCATTGAATTTAAGTCTTATTAATCTAGTATATGGCCTCCTTGTAAAGGATAAAAATACACACAAAGTTTTGAAACCTAAACTTTAAAATTACTGAACATTATTACATCAAAAATTGGTTTCTTTATTTTATGCCATATCAACAATTATTTAACTCATATCAAGAAGGGTTTATCGAGCAAAAAGAGGACCTTCATTCTTTCAAAAATCTGCCTGGCCTTGTAGCAGTGGACCTTTAATTTTTCTGTGGGTTCTATAGATACTTTATTTTGTAAAGTAAGTTCCAAAAGTAATGCCAACTATTTTTTAAAAGTTATTTTTTTAAAGTTGAACGAGCAACCTTTTGTGGTCCAGAATTTATTTTTCTATATAGTAACCACTATTCTCAATGCACTTTTACCAGAGATGAATGAGACCATCCATTTTTACATCCGAAGTGCACTTTGTCACTCACATCCTTGTCACCACACTGAAATTGATGAACCCATCTACTAACAGAGTTGAAATTGATTGCATCGGTTGCATAAACCTTCAACAGGCACTAGTAAATGTTGATTGGTTCAATTTTTTCTGCAAGGAGAAATTCAATGATGCCTCTCTGCTTCTGATGCACATTAATGCGCATCAGACTAGGGATTGCTTTCTTATAGTCTCACACCATCAATATCTGCAACAGAGAGATGAAACTTTTAGGTCATGAATACAAAAGTTCAGTCATCAAAAAAATGCAATTTTCAATCCCTTCTGATCCATTCAGGCAAAATTTTTAAATAGGAGGCATTACTTTTGGAACTACTCTTGTAAATACTCTTAATTTAAGAGAAGTAAAATATTTGATTGTCCGAATTTATGAGAGGAGTAATCTTATCTTTATGGTTCTTTTCCCACTTCAGCTGATATCTACTAATACACATAGTATAATTGTCCTAGTAGTTGGTTCCAAATGACATTCGTCTAGACATAATAGGTTACATTCTGGCTGTAGGGGGAAACAGCTGAAGAATACTTAATGGAGTTAAGTTCACAGCTCTGAGAAGACTATCAAATTCAATAAAGGTTCCTGCATTTGAATAACACCTAAAGAAAGCAGTAACTTGGAAACTACTAATCTAATAAATGTCTATACTATATAATAAAGACAGTCATGTCTTCATTGATACATATTTATTGTGCCACACTCTGAAGATGAAAGGCTAAAATGTTTAGCCCACACTGGGACTCAGACCCTAGAGCATCAGTTTGCCTTAAAACCTTGAAGCTCTACTAACTGAGCCATTAAAGCTGTACAGTACTTTCTTTTATTTTCTGCTTGAAATCATTAAAAAAATATCCTGTGTTCTAAAACTCAATAATAGATTTCCCAGAAATTTGCATTTAAAAAGACTACTGGCCATAAAATAAAAGGTGCACAGTGACTTTATGAACAAAATGTATAAAAAGTCTATCTTCTGAAATTATATGCACTAAAGATAGTAAATGTGATATTTATTTATTTTCTTTTATATTTTACATCATCATAATCATAAACTAATTCCTTTTAATCTAGTAAAAATAAAAATTCTTGTCACAAGAAAGACCTGTTTCTCTTTTATTTTTCATCAACATAGATGTGATTATTAAATAAAGTGTTTTGGTAGAGAATTTTATGCTCTTAGAGAGCTATTAGTATGTAATTTTTTTATCCCCTTCCTTTTCCATAAAACAGCATCACACGTCTGACCTCTAAGATGGCAGTTATATCAGCAACCATATCTGTCCATTAGAAGTAACATTTACTTTGATGACAAACATCAGCCATATCCCAAGGCAATATTCTCTCATCTACCTTCAATAATTACAGCTACTTACTGATTTCAGTGTCTGCCTGCCTCTATCCATGAAGCATGCAAAAGGACACACAATGGAATCTTCTTTCTAAGACACCAATTTTTCTATTCATAGCTATAAAAATATTTTATACACCCATTAGAATCTTGAATGTTTATATTTTCAAGCATGTTTCAGCCTTCTTCAGAATTTTCTGTCTATTAGTAAGAAAATAAAACAAGATGAAAAAAGACAATTTATATGTGCATAGATTTCATTGTAATTGATATGTCTTATATATTTATTCTGCTTACAGAAATCTAAACCCAAAAAATGTTAACAATGTCTGTCTTTTTGCTGTGTCTCCAGCTATTTTCCAGAATTTTAGGAATCATTTGTGATAAATGAATGAATCCAAATGAAAATTATATTCCTGTAATCATAGCTGTCCCATCATTTTAAGGATATTGTTGTTTATGCTTCTTTCCCTCTATTTTCAAGGTAATGAAATGTTTGAAAATATTTTAATCCATTTGACATTTAGTAAGAATCGAGTCATCTGCTAATTAATTTTAAAAATATTTTATACAAATTGCAAGAAACTTTAGAACTATTTGGTTAGAAAAATGTAAGAGTAAATTCCAAAAGTAATGCATCTTATTTTTTTATTCTGCCCAAATGAATCAGAAGTGATTGCAAATTGCATTTAAATGATGACTGAACTCATGCATCTATGACCTGAAAGTTTCCTCTTTCTATTGCGTCTATTGATGGTGTTAGACTCAATGAAAGCAATTCCTATCATGGACATGTGTCAGAAGCTATGTGGTGAATCATTGAATTCCCCCATGCAGATGGTAATAGATGTGAGTTACAAAGCGCTCTCCAGACACGAAAATGGACTGCCTCATTTATCGCTGTCAAAAGTACACTGAGAATGTTGGGACTATGTACAAAAAAAAATTCTGGAGCATAAAAGGTTGCTTGTTTTAATAATACTACTCTGATGTTTGTAAGTCTTCAACTTTAAAAAGTAGGGGGCATTACTTTTGGAACGACCCTCATATACATATATATATACATATATATATATATATGTATGTATGTTTGTTTATATATGTTAGTGAAATAAAAGGCTAAATGTATCCCATTTACTTTCACAATCTACATATTTCAGTGCATCTTTCCTGAATTTGGTGAATCATCTTTCTGATATTTTAATTAAAAACATGTTTTGTTTACAGCATATTTTTGTAACATAAGACATAATTGAATAAAATCATCAGATATAAGAAAAAAACACAAAGCAATAAGAAAAACATCATTGATAAAAAATAAACAAAGAAAAATCTAATATTTCTCAATTTTAACATTTTCTTTTTTTGCATAAACATTAAATTCAATATGGCTACCAAAAAATAACTTTTTGAGTTATTATGCTAAATGATATCTCCAGATTAATATTTTTTATTCTTTACTTTTTTTAAATTTTTTTCAATTCCAATCATATTCCAGAATATTCTCTAGAGAAAAGCCTCCTACTGTGTCTCAGGTTACTTTCAGTCGTATGACTCTTTCCGTTTCCTTTTTGTCTCAGACTATTGTCTTTCTGTAAAGCATTACAAACAAAAATATCATAGCCAGTCACATTACTATTCCTTTAAAAAATGGATAAAAAGATCAACCAGCCCTACTGGAGCAAAAAATGTTTATTCAGTGGAGTAGATGAACTTAGAATTTTAAAAATCAATCTGGTTTTTAGGTTTACATTTAGATGATTATATTTTTTCATTTATACGAGGGTCATTCCAAAAGTAATGCCAACTATTTTTTAATGGTAGTTTTTTTCATAGCTCCTCTTAAAACTCTTAAAAGATACCTAAGTTTATATTAAACCTGTTCATTACTAGATCTGTTGCATACCAACCACTTATCAGAATATAACGTTTCTCTCTTTTTTCTTTTGTATTACTCAAAATAAATGGATATAGAAGGTAGGAAAGAGTCCAAGAGGTTTGAGCTGCATATACATAGGTCAATGTTTACAGGTCATTTGGTGAACTTCTGGCTTCTGATCAAAATAGAGCTGGACACATACACAATTAAAGTGACCGTATCTGTCAACATATTGTTGGATACGCAATACATATAAATGTGTCTCCCCTGAGCAAGCCACTAATGCAATTATGTGATCACACCTCATCTAAATTTCTATCCATATAATTTATGAGAGTATTTCAAATGAGAAGACAGGCATCATGTTTATTTTAGGTACTAGGTGCATTTCCTGTTATTTTTGTTTGATCAGGGTCCAACTTCTGATGCTGCATCCTGAGATGTCTTTCAAGTCAATCTACAACACATTCTGTTGCATAGCATGTGTGTTTTTCAACAAAATTGTTGTTGGGTTGGGCTTAACTACATGCATACTATAATGCAACATGGTCAGATTCTTCGTCTAGTGGCTTCTTCGTCCAGTAAGACAAACATCAGCAGGCCATGCAAACAGAAGAAGGAAACAACTCCAAGCTCTTTTTCAATACTTGAATAATTTCATAATTTCTTTACATCTTAAGATTTTCTTAAACTACTCTAACACGCCTGTTTTAATGGGACCTCCATCAAAATATGTCAACCCATAATCACTGTAGTAAGAAGAGAGAGAGACAGAGAGAAGTGCATCAGAACATATCACTATCTCTCATAAGATCTTTTTCAGTGTTGACACTACCAATCTGGGGTCTGGGGCCCCTATAACATATAACAATTCACATAAAGTGAATTGTTATATGTTATATATTAGTGAGAAACATAAGCCTTCAATTGTAGGTTAATTGGTAGAATAAATTACGTCATTTTGCTTTACAAAGGCTTTCTATCTGAGCTTGCTGATAAAATGTTTTTTAAGTGAATTTTATTTATTCAATATATAAAAAAATCTGAATAATATCAATGGCTTATTTGAAATAACTCCAAAAATTAAGCAATTTTTAAATATAAGCTAAAATATAGCATGTTGATTTACCCAGCCAAGCACAAAAAGTGTGATTTGACACAAGGTCATATTTATATGCTATACAGTAGGTTGCCCTGCAATAGCAGAAACCAGATTTTCTCTTTCAGAGTTTTTCCTCTCCTAGACACACTGTCTGGTAGGACTCAAGAGTTCCATCTACCCAGGATTTATGATCAGTGTTATTTATCAGCTACAGGGGTCGCTTGCCCAAGTTAATGAGCCTTATCTACTCAGAGCAACAAAAAGTAAATAGAATGGTTTAATTTAAATTTAGACGTGTGCAATACATATTCAAAATCCAAGAATTTAACTACTTGCCCACTACAACTTGATCATGTTTTAGCCTGATGTTTATGTCCTAAGTTGAGAACTGTCAAGTCAATCACAGCACTGCTAACACTGAACTTTTGATTGTGGTAGCTGAGCAGTGAAGTGCTTAATTTTTGTTATTTCAAATTATACCATTGATGTTATTGATTTTCTTTTTTTATATTGAACAAATGAAATTCATTTTTAAAAAAAAGTAATTAGAATTTGTAATGATGAAACTTTTCTTCATAAAATATTTTTTCCAAAAATATATTTATTACTCTTGTCATGTTTGTCATAAAGATGTTTCAACTTGCTAAAAAATATATAGTACATCAGTAAATTATAGCGTCATAATAATTAATATCTTTTATTGTTCTGATTTTTTCATCGTTACAAAAAACAAAAACAAAAAACTATACTAGTTTTCTTACATTAAATTCAGCATTTCCCCCGATTCCCATAAATATTGTAAATGGATTTCTCATTCAAAAAACAGTTCAATCATAAAAACAAAGGTGAAAATAATAGTCTAAAAAGGTACAAGATAGAAGAAATTTGAGATGGTCAGAAAAAGAAAATGTCCATTGGCACTGACAGTACTGCTATAAAAGAATGAAGATGAAAAAAGAATTCTAGACAACAATTTAAAATTTGAGAAGGCTTGAGAAAACTGAGGAAGCTGAAAGAAGAACATGAGCTTAATCTGTCAGAATCCTTGTCATATTCAAGCATCTATTGATTCACTTTCCTGTTAGAAAAACCTAATATTATATTAATTTTCCCAGTGGGGATTCCATCTTTATTATGAGCATCCATAGTTACCATAATTATACCTTATAGTATACTAAAGAAACTATGAAAAGAAAAATGAGAAAACAGGAAATACTATTAATTGTCCAGTGAAATAATTATTGCTAGATTCAGCAATAATTACTTGCTTTGCATTTTTGTCACAGCTGATTTGTCAACTGAATGATGATGTCAATGATTTTTAACCAATGAGAAATACTGAATTGAAACATTTTTGTGTTTATTTGTATTTTTAACGATGGTCACAGCTCAGTGGCTTAGCAACTGTTTTTTGCTGCCCAGAGTAGTCATAAGGTCCCCCACCCACGGGTGGTTAATAATCCCTTAAGCTTCAAAATTCCAAAAGGCCTTCAAAATATCTATTTTCACGGAACTAGAATCAAGGATCTAATTTTAGACTGCTGCTGTTGTTCCTAGACTTTTATCTCATTACAGTAATCGTATACATAAACAGTAGTCGTCAAAGAAATTCAAAAAAATTTTAAAACAAAAAAATGTATAATTCAAATTATAAAAGAAAGTTCAATAGGTCGTTTTTATTTTTTTCTATTTTCTATTTTTAACTTCTAGAAATGCCCAGGGTAGACTGAAAATCCGGACCCCCCCCCCTGTTACAGCTTAATGTACTATCAAATCTTCTTCAGAAGGAAGTCCCCATGGCTGCAGCAAACAAAGGATGAAATATTGTTGCTATATATATATATATATATATATATATATGTATATATATATATATATATTTTTAGAAAGAGGCACTTAATGATAAATAATGAATAATTCACTATGATTGGAAGAGACATTGCTAAACTTGCAACAGACCAGGGAGCACCGGACAGCTGTTTCATCTTTATTTAGACTCGTCAGCGGTACATACCAGCGGTACATACTCTTCCAATCATAGTGAATTATTTATTTATATATGCACTATTGAATATTCTTCAGAAGGAAGTCCCCATGGCTGTAGCAAACGATGGATGTAATATTGTTGCTATAAATATATATATATATAAATCATGTAAATGATATATACTTGGTCAACCACCAAACCGAGTTAGGCATGAGACCAGTTTTATGTGCTCAATACCTTCCCAGACTTTTCAGAATCAGTGTTGTTCTTCACCTATATGAGTTACTTCTTTGAATTAATGGGTCTCATCTACTCAGGTTTTTGGAACCAGTTTTATCCTTACACCTAGATGAGTTACTCCCCAGAGTTAATAAGCCTTGTCTACCTGAAACAGCTGAAAGTCAATGTATTGGTTTTTGCCTGGGACTTCAACTTGTATCATAGAGTTCAAGAGTACAAGCTCTTACCACTTCTCCAGCTTTGTTGCCTAATATGTATATATATGTATAATGCTTTTTTTTAGCTATAATCTAATAATTAATTCAATTAATAAGTTTTAGTGCAATGGCTTATAGGATAGAATGAAAAATATTACCAAATTAATTTAAAATCAGGTTATGGTATTATTTATCACTATCAGTGAAAAAATATCCCACAGTTCATACCAGTGGTCGATATAATTTAATTGATTTGAGATATTATTTTATTTTTGTTAACTTATTTAATTATGCCAAATAGTTTTCAAAGGAAAAAGCTACCTTCTTAGTCATCAGTATTCACATAATCATGATAATAAATGTCCAATGATTCCAAAGCATTTGACCAGATTGGATAGGAGTGGAACCAAAAGTCTGTATCAATCTAGATTTTTCCTACTGTGATCTACACTTGGAGGGAAAAAAATTGGAAAACCAATGCCACTAATCCCCTGAAGATCATACTATTTACCCTAAGTGCAGATGTTGCATATTGGTAAAAATTTAATAAAAACAAACTTTTACAATAAAATCAAGTTATTACCAATAAAATTTATACTAAGGTTATTTTTTTTCCACTGGAATGTTGAATTTAGTGGTATGAATTGATTTGTTAGTAACTTTTATGTTATTAACAAATACATATAAAAATATTTTACAAAAATATAAGTACTCAAATTTCAAAGCAAAAAATAAATCCACTTACTTTTCTTATATATCCCAAAGCAACATGCACCTCGGATGATAGAGTAGCCTTTATAAACGTCTTTAAATAATACTTGTTTTACTTTTTAATCTATAGCTGAAGGGAATAAGGGGATTCCCACCTTTCCCAGCAGTATTAGCTTGAATGTGAACATGAAGAAACCACTAGGATTTGAATGTGTGTATTACAATTTCTAATTCAAAGTGTTTTCAATTGCACTACAAGCTTCTACTTCTTAAATGGTGATACAATTAGTATCCGTCAATTCTAAAAATAGACTTATTATGGCTGATAAAAAAATGATTTTTTAAAACTATTATTCTAAATAAGCTCTGAACACCCAAAAAATGATAAGAAACCATTTTGGAAAAGAAGAAGTTGTTTATAGCTTTTAATAGTAAACAATCTAGTAGCTAAAAAAAATGATTAAATTTAGGTCAAATCTCAAGACTATGGCTTGACTAGAATAAATAATGTTTTTTTTGTTTTTTTAACACAATCTGAAACCTGTTGTAAAAATCATTTACTGTGGAGATTGTTATTTTGACTAGGAGCATGGCCACTCTTAGTTAAGACAGACACGTATTTAACAAATTAAATTGAGGCAAGGATTATACACTTAACGGAGTTCAAGTCCAAAGGAAATGAAAAGTAAAACAAAAATAGAATCAATGCCCAAATTTTAACATCATATTTAAACCTAGTAACTTATTCATCTTATATGATTCATCTAATGTTTTAATAAGGTCATCACATTGCAGGACTGAGAAGCAACTGAACTGGATGAGTAGTTAAATGCTTGGATTCTGAAATCATAATAAATAGGTTAAAATAAGTCTTGCAATTATATTTACTTTTGTTTTCTCTAAGCTGATTGAGCAAGTTAACTAGGGAGAGAAACTCATGTAGTTGAAGCACAATACTGATTTCCCTCAAAAACCTGGGCAGATGCAACTTGTGCATCCTGGCAGAGGTTGAATCAAGGAAATAGAAAATCTGAAAGAGAAATCCTACAGTCTGGTGACTTTAATGATAAGTCAATCAGTCATAGCCCATATAAATTTGACCTTGTGTCTATTCACAATTCAACTGGGTGAATAATTACAAGTTGAGAAAAAAAGGAAAAGATAATATTTAGTAGTTGTTGAAGCCATCAGTATAAGTGGTTTTTGGTTTTAGGATTAAATCCTCTATAAACAAAACTTATATAAAAATTTCTAATCATTATAACTTTAGAAAATTTCTGAAATATTACAAAGTTTGAAAACAAATGAAATGAAAAACACTTTTAAGAAAACAGGTAAAAGCTCATATAAAAAATTCCCATAGTAAAACAAAGCAACGTTGTTTGTTTGAATTATTATTATTCAGACTACAGTCCTTGTATTTATTATTGATAAACTTGCATTTCAGCCAATCAATGGCACTACATTCCACAGTTTTATTGCTTAAGTTCAAATTAGAACAAATCTATAGTAGTGTTAATCATTAAATTCATTCAGTTATTCATTGTAAATTTAACAATTATAAAGGTAAGGACTATAGGCTGAATAATGAATGACAAGTTATCAAGACTCATCTCCAGGATTTAAAAAATGCTTGTTTATCAATGGAAAAAACATTAGTTATCAATTTTAGAATTATTTTTTTAATGGATATTTATTGTAAATGAATATAAATCTCAACAATTGTAAAATCCAGTTTATCCATTCAATTATGATATTTACTTGGTCGAGCACCAACCCAAGTTTGGCACAAGGCCTTAATCCATTCAATTATTCTTGCACTTAAACCTTAATTCTTGGGATAAAAATCAAAATTTTTAATAATTTTTTTTCATTATTTCTGATAAGTTTTCAATATTATGATAAAAACCCTGCATATATAACAACAAAACATTTGGCTATATTATTAATCATTTTCATTATTTGAAAGACTTTACATACTTCACTACTTTAATGTATATCAATAAAAAATGTTCCTTTTATATCTATTATATGATCAATAATGAAACTCATTTATGTTATTGCTGAAATTTTCTATTCAAGTGATTGAAAAAATTCAATTTTCATACATCTATCAATTAACAATCAAAATGAGGTAAAGCATCTGAAAAATCTTTATTCAAACTAAAAGAAAGCAGTTTTTGAATAAACCAAACAATTCTGGGACAAAAAACTTTACTGATAATTAAACTAATTTAATAGTGGTTTCTAGGTATTTCTATACATTTTTCCTGAGGTCTTACTGCACACTTGTATTATAAATGGTTTCTTTGAAGTCGTTGTCTGCAGATAAGCAAACTAAAGTGAATTGCTGCTGCTACTGCAGTAAAGTTTATGTCTATATATGGTTATTATTTTCTCATTAGATTGCCTGTTGCCATCTGAATGTGATTAATCATTTTACTGTCAGCTCTATAATGTTTTTGTTTTTGCTTGTTCCCTTCTTTTTTTTCAGAAGTTCAAAGGAAGCTGATCTTTTGCATTAATGTTAACAATAAAACTTCCAAGACAAAAAAAAAATTCCATAAAAACTTTTATCTCAATTTAAAAGGTTAAAAAAATAAAGTTATATATTAATATTTTATCTAGTCATATATATATATGTGTGTGTGTGTGTGTGTGTACACATATACACAGATGCATTCTTTCCTACATTCCATTTTCCACTGTGTAATGGAACAGATCAAACAAATCTTTTCTTTGCAAATAAACAGAATTAAATCAGTATTATTTGAATTATTCAGACTTTCACCCTCATTACTATGTACACACTTTTTCTGTTAGTGCATTCTTCAGTCTTCTTTAGATGATATTTGTCAATTTCCAGGAATTGCACTGAAGAGTTTTCATAGAATTGTGTACCAAGCCCTTTATTCAATCTCATTCTATGTAATCTCATTCTCATACAGCTAAGTGTTATGTTGATAAATTTTAAGTATACTTTCAAGCCTAATTAATTTGAAAAAGAAAATTGATTTTTTAACAACTTAAATATATATATTTACTAGCTATCTGTGAACAAAACATTTCAGTATATATGAAGGGTATATACTCATGATTTGTAATCAAAATTGTATATCTTGAAGATAAAAACAATTACAGATTAAGAAATGAAAATCAAGTATCTCGATTAGTTCTCAACTTAATCAATCTATTTATTTGGCTAATGTCAACTTTCATGCCAATTTGCATTAAAACATGTCAAGTAATAATGGAAATACCTTGTTTGCAAATGTTGAATCTGAGTCTGGATCCTAAAGCTGGATTATTTCCAAAATATGCATAATTATTCTTAGAGTTAATGTCTTTTTTCATACAAAGCTTCATCAAAATATGCAAGTTACTTTTAGAGAGATCTTCTCATTTGATAAACAAACAGAGCCAATGGAAAGGACTATACTTAACATGTTCATTTGTGGTGTTGTTGAACAGCATTCAGAATTCATTCTACTGGTACAAGGGTTGTTCCAAAAGTAATGCCAGATATTTTCTAAAAGTTGAAAAGCAATGATGACTGGAGTAGTAGTGCCATTAAAACGAGCAAACTTCTATGCTCCAGAATTTATTTTTATACAGAGTTTCTACCATTCTCAATCCACATTTGCTAATGATGAACGTCAATTTTATCACTCACATCTCTGTCACTACTCTGAAATCAATGGACCAATCTTCTAACTATGCTGACATCAACTGCATTGGCTTTGTAAACATTCATCAACCACAGCTGAATGTTAATCAGTTCATTTTTTTTCTGCATGGAGGAATTCAATGACACATCTTTACTTCTGATGCACATTGATGGGCTTGCTTTCTTAGAGTCTCACACTGTCAATATCTGCGATAGAGAGATGAAACTTTCAGGTCATGAATGCATAAGTTCAGTCATCATAACGATGCAATTCATAATCCTCTCTGATCCATTTGGGCACAATAAAAACGGAGGTATTAGTTTTGGAATGACCCTCATATATCAATTTACATTAATTTAAGATCAACTTGAAATAGATTTATAGTCTCTTTCCAGTTCACCAAATGGCTTGAAATGGTCTTTCCCACCTCCTCAGTTCATGGTCTATAAATCATTTTAGCAGCCCTAATTAGTGCACACCCTTTCCACCTTTGTAATTAGGTTGATATTCTACTGTGACAAGAGGGGTTCAATGGAATCATTTGTCAAACTCGTGCTAGAGATTAACTCATTCCACTAGCCAACCAAGCAAACCCTCAGTGCATCAAAAGTCATTACTGATGCTTATCAGAGAAAATGAGAAATGCAGGATTAAATCCAAACCACTTGATTAGATGTCCACATTAAACATTTTACTACAATCACTTGTTCTAAGCAAATCATCAGCCAAAAAGGATACCACATCTTGTGCCAATATTTACATATTTATATTTAGTTAAAAAAAAATAGCAAAGAAAAAAAGAATTACATTTTTGAAAATGCACAAGCTTTGATTGAAAATACTAAATATAGCAGAGACACCTAGCAACAAGTTGATGGAGTGCAAATCATTGCCTTTCACCATTAATCCAAACACAAACAATTAAACAATAACATAGGAACAAAGTTTCACATTTGGTGTTTGGTCTTATATTTTCATTTTTTTTATGGCATATCAACCTTTTTAGATCATATAATGCTGAGAACTATCATTTTTGATAAACTTTTTTTTGTCGTAGTGTAGTGTTTAATCTATAGCTGAAGTTCAAATCCCAATCAAAACCATTTCATTCACTTCCAGCTGCCACAGGCAGATAAGGCTTGGGAGAGTAACTTGTCTAGGATTACTTGTAAGGATAAGACTGATTCCAAAAACCCAGGTACATGAAGTTCATCAACTCATTGAGAGTTACTGGTTACAAAAAGCTAGGAAACATGATGAGCACATAAAATTGGCCTTGTGCCTAACTTGGTTTGGTGTTTGAACAAGTATATATCATATATACTTGATTATACAATAAAACATTTTTCTAAAGTTTTACAGGGTTTTTTAGTACACTTTTGAAACTCAATATTATTTACTATCTGTGACAATAAAATCAGGTAATTGACAGATCAAAGATGAAGTAAGATTCTTAAAATTTAACCAACCACTTTCTAGATCCAAATCTTAGAAGAAGTTTCATGATCAGCCAGTCACCAAACATAAAAGACATATTTTGGCAGCTGAAGAATTTCTCATCAATTCAGGCATCAAAGAATGGATTCTTTTCTTGTGTCCTGGCTGCAGTCCAGCCATAGGCTACATGTTGTTATTATTTGGACAGTGATATTCTGAAAGTTTTAACTGAGTGACCATTTTAAAGGTCTTGTGACATTAACTGATCAATTGATAAATAATACTACTTCACCTACTGATCTTCCATTAGAATTATCAATAACATATTTCTACTCACTTGAGAATAATTTTTGAAAATGTATAAACCATGATTCTATCTGATATTTGATGTTTATGTCAAAGACTATCAAAACCAAACATTTTTTGTTGTTGAAAAGATGTAATAAAATTGCTTCAGAACCATAAATGTTTATATGTAATGAAATAAAAAGATTATGCTATATTTTCATTTTATGGTTTAATGGTGAGTGTCAGATTAGTAAAGTTTTAGAACATAGGGTAAAATATAGGGTGTTCCAATAACTTGGACAGAGGTTAACATATTAATAATATATTACATACATATATGTATACAAAATACTTTATTTATAAAAGAATTTATCTATATATATAAAAATCTACACGTTGGTTCATTCGATGAAACTATACTCAAATACAGGGTTATCATTTTATTTGAAATATTGTGATATTAATTTGATTGATCCAGGCTATGTCTTTATGCAATTAAAACAAAAAAAGGATTACAAATAAAAATATTCTTTTTTACTAAGCCGTTTTTCTTCTGATTTTTGCTAAAAAAATTATTCTTTAATCACTTCCTTTAAAACCAGATATGATTCATTCTTATTTTATAGCATCATAAATGGCCATATTTGCAAAAACCTAAATAAGTTAATAATTTTTAAACATTTTTTTCATTCTGTTTTTTATTTTTTTTTAAATTTGAATTAATTTGGTCATTTTCCAAGCTTTTTTCATTCTATTTTTTATTTAAAAACAAAATGTTAATAATCTGTTGTATTTTTGGATTTTTTTATCAAAATATTTTGTACATTTGATTCAGTTATAATTCTTTTTGTTTTGTTTTGTTTCTAAATAAATTAATACACATGATACTAAAAAAATACCTTCTGTAATAAATTTTTTCCAACTTTTAGAAAGATTTGCTATGATACAGGTCTTCTCCAACATGAAACACTCTGGTTGCTCTGCTCACGAAAGAAAGAATTTGTACACAAAACAGTATGTAAATTTGATAAACCATATATGTATACATAACATCAACCAATAATTTGATGCATAGCTAAGATTATGATAGGAACTATAAAAACAGGTCATTGTTAACCTCAGACCAGAAAGAATAATATTCAACCAATACCTCCACACTGAAGTAATGATACTGGTTACAGTTAAATGTCATGCTCAGCACAACCATATAGGTTTCTCAAGATGTAAACATGTATTTCATGTATCTACATGAATATATTTGTTAGTTCAAATTAATGAGACACATATCTAGAAAACCTATTAAAAACTCACCCAATAGTTCTGGCTAATCTTGTTTCTTTCATCCTATAACGTTGTAGGCAAGAAAAACAAGTCAAACAAGTACAGTTATTATCCGCTATTTGAATTGAATAAAAAGTATCTTTCATGAGTTTAGTCCTTCACCATTATTAGAGTTTCTTTTAAACAAGTGTACCTATCCCATCTAAATAACAGTAAAATTCATTTTTAACAGATTAAATAGGAGTTTTAAACATTGGAATCAAAATAAACATTATAAAATTCTATTTTCTGTCTTTTTTATTGAATGAATTTGGTTAAACAGTTTTCAAAACATTAGCAAAACTTGATATTTTCAAATAGTTGGTCATGTTAGTTCTTTTTTTAGGAGATATTATGATAAGGTCTTTTTTTTAAATTCAAAACAAAATTGTATAATTAAAAATTAAAAATATTAAATAAAATAGAGAAAAAATGTTGAAGTCTTAAAGATATTTATTTTGATAAAATTTCCTTGAAAAGAACTATTTTGATAGTTTAAGTGGAATTTTGAT
>JAYKTE010288369.1:0-11480 GCA_036873565.1 Xipholeptos notoides | reverse complement strand
GAGTGTTGAATTTTGAACTTAACCATTTATTCAAACTACGGGGGTAGCCTGCTCTAGTTCTGTTAACCATTACCGGGTAAAGTGTTGAATTCTTGGAATATTGGTGACTACTGCCTTAGGGTGGGATCAAAACCATCTTCAGCTAATGCAGTCCGAAAAATAGTTATACAAATTATCAAGCCTCATTCCAAGGATTCCGAAAAACCAAAAGAAAATCAGTCTAATCATACTCCCCACTTTCAAGTTAATTCAGTTGTAATGATAATGCATATCATTAGTTAGTGAAGATGAGCCATAGAACTAAAGAAATTTAGTTTAAAGTGAAATTAAGTGTGGATTTTAAATTGACAGGCCAGCCTCAAACGAACAGGGCTGACCTTACTAAGTGACTCTAATGTTTTGACATCTAATCAGAGAAAATCCACTCAGAGAAGTTAAAAGGCACTTGGATCTTGAAATAATAATAATAATACACATATGAATCCCCGTCATCCTATCACATTTGAATTAATACCTTTGGAAAAGATATGATTACGAGTACCATTATTCCTTGCAGTCACAAATTGAATAGTGCATATGGTGTTATTACCAAAAAAAAAGTATTGACAAAAAACAGTGTTGACAAAAAAAATTTATCAGAAATGATTGTTCTCGGCATTAAATGACCAATTAGGTTGATATGTGTTAAAACAAAGTAAACAAACATCCTATTTAATCATAGATAACTACTCACACTGTATGATGTAGGCAGCCAAAAGGTTGGCATCAGAAGGGGGGCACAGTAAGCGGCCATGATGGAGATCTCGGCGAAGTTGAAGAAATAAGAAGTATCTGTAAGTAGAGAGAAGCAAAGATGGCTTAACCAAAAGAGACAAACTTTCCTGATTAAAAAAAGATAAATATTCAGTTGTTCAAAAAATAATGGCTGATTTTAGGTAACATGTTTTTAAATTGATTTTACTCATTAATTTTTGCTTTATTTCAGATAGAGAATAAACATTATAATACTTGGAAACAAATGGCTGACTTTAGGTGTTATGTTTTTAAATTGATTTTACTAATGATTTTTTCTCTATTTTAGATAGAGAATAAAAATTAGTTCATCAAGTTATCAACCTCTTAAGAACTCATTCCATAAGCAATAAAAACTCAAATTGCGAACATGGAAAAGGAAGACAATTCTTATTCCATTAACAGTGAAGAGGTTTTATTTTTTAATTTTTAAACAGAAAGTCAATGAGGATGAAGACTATAGTCTGTGTAAAAAATGTAGAAATTATCAAACCTCATCTTAAAGATTTAGAAAGTAAATTTAAAAAATATAAAGCTGAAGACTAGAGTATTCATAATATACAAATTGTCATGCCTCATCTCAAGGATAGTAGATTCAACAAATATAAACATGAGGACTATAGTTCACATAATAAATATACAAATTATCATTCCTCGTCTCAAGAATAGTAAATTTAACAAATATGGAGATGAGGACTATAGTTCACACAATAATTACACAAATTATTAAGCCTCATCTGAAGGATACTAAATTTAACAAATATAAAGAGAACTATAGTCTGCATAATAGATATACAAATCATTAAGCCTCATCTCAAGGATAGTAAACTTAACAAATATACAAATGAGAACTATTGTCCGCATAATAAATATTCAAATTATTAAGCCTCATCTCAAGGATAGTAAATTTAACAAATATAAAGATGAGAACTATTGTCCGCGTAATATATAAGCAAATTATCAAGCCTCATCTCAAGGATTCCGAAAAATCAAATCGGTTTGTTTGTTTGTTTTTTCACTCATTGACTGCACCTTGAAACACCAACAGATGGTCACTAACAACTGATACAAGCAAAAAGGTCTAACGGATTAATTTGAATAATACTGTAATGAATTTGAAAGTATCAAAACAAGCAAGACTTGTAAGAATTAGAGTTTGTCAGTCAATCGATCTTTGTAAAACCAGATGTGAAGGAAAAAGAATCAAAAGAAAAAAAAAGGTAAATGAAAACGAATGAAACATTCAGAAAATGTTATAAAAATGAAAAGAAAGAAAGACTATTGATAAAATATATATATATATATATATATATCCATAAAACCTGGCTGGTCAATAAAAAGATTGGTCATGTCTGCTGATAATAATCAATAATGTTTTATTGGGCATAGAAAATTAATAAAATCACATTTTCAGCCATACAACTAAGTAATGCTCTTTGATCCCTTTGAATGAAAATGGAATATTCCAACTGTTCAGAATTACTGTGACACCCTTTGACTCCTTTGAATGAAAATGGAATATTCCAAGTGCTAAAGAACCAATTGTTCTAAGATAGCCTCACAAGATTTAATGTCACTTATAATGAAATAAAAGTTTACCAGTACAACCTAAAAAACTTTAAAAGTATTACGCTTTTTCAAACTCACACAATAATAAATCCTCTTAATAACCTGTCTTTTTTTTTTAATACAAAATGAAGTGGACAAAGAGACAATTTGAAACCTTAAACTTCAGTTTTTTTTTAGATAGTTAGTCATAAGTAACTTTTTTTCATAACTTTTTTTTCTTTCTTTCTTTCTAATATCAATTTATTTGTTCCAAAAGTAAGGCCACCGATGCTTAAAGTTATTTTTTTAAGTTCAAGAGCTCCAAAGATGGAAGTGGTACCATTAAAACAAGTAACTTTTTGTTATCCGGAATTTATTTTTTAACATAGTCACCACCAATCTCTATGCACTTTTGCCAGCGATGATGGAAGAGAGTCATATAGACTCGAAACATGTGTAGCGAAACAAACAAATAATGTTTAATGTCTGTATAACATATAAAAAATCAACTAAACGTTCTCAGTTCAACTTTTCATTTTTAACCTAAATTTATATTTACTAGCAGAACCTCTGGAAATTACACAGTAGTTGAAATATAAGGATAAATTTAACATTCTTAAATTTAAACAAATCCTGAGAAATAGTTCAAAACTGCAAATTAATTACTTAGAAATATTTTTTTAAGAGTTTTGATTAAAAAAACATTCTTATCTAAAATATGATAAAAATGGTTTTAATGATTTTTAAATGATAAAGAGTGACTTTAAAGGATGGTAAAGTGTAAGTGTGACACACAAAATAACACACATGCTATCATATTAATATATAGATTATTCAGCAGGTTTGCAGTATAAGTCGACTAAACTATTTTTGGGTTCGAGACTATCTGGGACAGATAGATGGTAATCACCGTTTCGTGAATGTAAATAAAGAAACAGACCACGTGATTCTTTTAATCACGTGATTCTTTAAAAAATTATGCACGAGTGGAGATGTTTGTGTTTTAAATAATTACAGGGGAGAGGTCTATGTTTTCATTTTTCCTTGAATTTCTTTGTATTCTTATAAAGTTTTCATTGTTTCCTCTAATAGCCAAAAGGATCACGTGCTCATATCTGAAACGGTGATTACCGTCTATCTGTCCCAGATAGTCTCGAACCCAAAAAATATCGTCAGATATAGTTTAGTCGAATTATACTGCAAACCTGCCTAACTGTGACCACTAATAAAATCAATACATAGATTTAGGAAGCCTCATCTCAAAAGAATTCCAAATAAATAGAATTTAGCAAATTTTTAAATATAAAATCAAAATCTCACTGTCTTCATATTTTCATAGGCTTTAGGAACTCTTGGGATTTTCAGATCTGGTGCTAAAGCTTCAAAATGATTGTAGATCTGTAAAAAGAAAAAGAGATTAAATCATTTTTTTTACGTTACCTGGGGTTGATACGTAGTGAGACTGAGCATAATAAAGATGAAGACAATAGTCTGAATAATGGTGGTAAAATTTTCCATACCTCATCTCAAGGATTAAAAAAAATAATGTTAATTTTTGTCCACAGAAATGATTTTTTTTGCTGAGAACCAATGAAAAATAAATAGAACTTCTATACAAAAATAGATCAATGGTTGTCGACCACTCAAAAAAAATTTATTCATAATTTTCTGCAGGATTCATCAGCTGAAAAATTTTGAAGGTAACAATGATAAGGATGAGGACAAAAGTCCAAAAAAATAGATGTACAATTTATCAAGCTTCATCCCAAGGATTGTGAAGGTAACATTGATAAGAAAGAGGTCAATAGTCTGAAATTTTTTTTTCTAAGAAAAATGTCATAATTTTTTGAAAGCCGAAAAATTATTTTAGTAAATAGCAGTTATAATTATATGCCAATGTCCTACATAGCCCCCATACAGTGGAAGCTACAGAACCGCAACAATCTATTTTTTAACTTTGACCCTTTAGCAGCTATTTTTGAGCTCAAAATAAAATTGAATTTGTTCCTCAGGTCTGAATACTTGTAAGTTTTTCTTTCTTTGTTTTTTTTCTTATTTGTCATGATGGTGTTTGAACACACTTTGCAAAGCTATCTACAGTACCATGTTAGTTAAGATATTCTAGATTAGTTAAATTAAATGTAATAAGTTGATAAATTAGTTGTTATAAATAATGTTTTTGAGCCCTTCTTTGGTTCTGTCCTTGCAAGGTGATTCTGCCCTACAGGATGACACCACAAGATGATCAAGAGCATCAGCCATGTTAAATTAAGAACACACATGTGCACATGGAGGATCTTTCAAGTTGCCGAAGAAGCAGGAGCAGCAGTTATTTTGGATATTGCACAGGCTGACACCTAGTGCACAGGCAGTTGTTGTTGAGCAGATATACAGAAATTGTATTATTATAATTATAAACTTAGCAATATGTGCACTAATAATAATTCTATGATTTAGATATACAGAAATTTTATAATAATAAATATAATTATAAAATTAATAATATAAACACTAATAATAATTACACTAATAATAATTTTCTGAGTCGATACAGTGCATAGGCTGAGTGCAATGACACTGATTTTAGCCGTGATAATAGAGGAAATAGAAAATGACTAGTTTGGTTAACGATGACAACAAAGGACAGACACAGGTCAATGGATGTCAGAGTCAGACTTTGATGTGAAATGACAACCAAGAGCAGGTAGAGATGGAGAGGGAGAAGAAAAAAAATGTTTATAAAAAAATGTATTTTTTGAAGATTACCAGAGAGGGACATTATTATGAATGATTCAAATTTAAGTCAATATGCCAAAATATGTATTGTTTTCCCTGCAAAAAAAAAACTGACTTATATTCAAAAATATACAGTAAATATTACATTTTCAAGGTTCCAAGATTTTGGGGAGAAGATAAGTTATCAACCTAAGACAAACTCAAATCATCAAGATTAAAAAAGTCTTCATTACAATAAATAATAAATTCAATCTTTATAGTCTTAAAAGTCTTACCTGTTTATTTGCCTCAGCATAATTGGCTAATGTATTTGTTCGCACACAGAAGCCAGAATTTTGGATGTAAGCCAAACAAAGTATTTTCTCATCACGAATCAAATAATTATCTGGACGAGATGAACTAAGGGACAATTTCTTTGTTTCAGCCATCATGTCAGTTGGGATATAACTAAAAATATCTATTTTGTCAAAAAAAAAAAAAAAAGTTTTCATCTTCTTGTTATTTTTGTTAAAACAGCATTACCAAAAAAAATCAATTTTAGAAAATTTTTTTAAAAACACATTTCCCAGGTCTGAATACTCCATACCCTTTTAAACTACTCTGCCAATTTGGGGTCTAAAGACATATAATTTAATATATGAGGTCTTCAATTAATTTTAATTGGTTTTGAACCAGAAAAATAGCTTCTAAGGCATGAAACTTTGGAATTACAAAAAACATAGATCAAAATGTACACAAAAGTGAGCATTAAAGCATTTGGACCAGCAATATTTGCATAGCACAATGATTCAGAAGACAGAAATTTTCATAGCACAATGGCAACCTACATTTCATAAATTATAATTTGAATTGACATTTGGAAGAGCGTTTACTGCTTTACAAACATAATGTGCACTTGTGCAGTACTGCTTTCCTATATAATGAGCTCCCTTAACAAGCTTAGTGAAAAATCCAATACTTCTATTAAGTAAATAAATATAAATAAGGAAGTAAATAAAAGTTTTGAATACCTTTCTTTTGATTGTTCGATGCATCTGATGCAATTTGACTTTCCAGACTGTTAAATTGAAGCGAATCTAATTGTTCTTTTTTCTCTGATTGTTTTTTTGGTCTCACAAATTGTTTATTAATCAAATAAGGAATCAAATCTCCCTTCAATGTACTCATGCTCCTGGAATTAACAAAGAATACAATCAAATAGAAAAAAAAATATATATATATATATATATATATAAATATGAAAATCACAAAATCTTAATGGAATCTTCATTTGAATTTTAGTTATAAATCCATTTAGAAGATGGTTGTACTGGATTTTCCCTCAGCAAATATTACTAAAACTAAATGATTAAAGATGATTGGTTTGGTTTGGTTTGGTTTGGTTTGATTGTGTTTAACGACCCACCAACCATTAGGATTAAAGATGAACTGGTCCCATTCTTTTAAAAATATTTAGACTGACACCTGGTTCTAGTGCAAGTCCTATTATTGACATTCTAATTATTGAACCAAGTGAAGTGATATGAAAATGTTCTAGAGAGCAGATGAAGTGAGCTTGTAATAATAATAATTGAAAAAAGGGGGAAAGAAAGGCAAATATAATTTTACTTACTTTTTATCCAAAAGAAAATCAAAAATCCACTTTTTTAGAAAATACATATGGCAGTCAGTTAAATCATTTCTGAGTTTTATAAATGGACACCTACAAATATATCAAGAATGCCACTGTGTAAAAAATAGATGTTCAATTGATTTTGGTTTGGGTTGGTTTGGTTTGGGTTTTATGGCACATCAACCCCTGTGGGTCATTTCATGCCAAATTGATTATTGAATTTGAAAAGGTTTTTGGTATTATTTGTTCAATTAAGTGAAGTTCTTCGGATAATCATTGGGTCAATGTAGATTGTGTTAGGATCAGATTTTCTTGTACAGATCTGCATTTTTTAGGAAGGCTAAAATTGCATTGGAATTGATTTTAGCAATTCCATAGCAATCATTATTGTTGAGTGTAGGGTAGCCATTTTTGTCTGTGACAAAAATGATCCTATGATAGAAAAAGAAAAACTAGTCCAAATTGCAAAGATCAGTTTCCAGCAAGAATATAGTCCAAGGGAAAAATGCTGAAGAAGTGGTAATAATAATAATAATAATAATAATAATAATTCAGTGGTTAAAACCACAAAGAACAGAGTTACTTTCATCATTTTGTTTGTTTGTTTATTTTGTTTTACAACATATCAACCTTTTTAGGTCATTTAATGCCGAAAACAATCATTTTAATAAATGTTCTTTTGTCTACACATTGTTTTTTGAATATCATAATATGCACTATTTAATCCATAGCTGGACAGAATGTGGGGATTCATACTTTTACTAAGGATATTAGTCTAAATGTGGATGTGAACAGAACAACTGGGATTCAAACTCACATATTACGATCCCATAATAGAGAGACTGCCTATCCACTGTCCCAAGCAGACTTCCCCACTAGGCAGTGATAAAAATAACTAGAGATCTAGCTAAATCAAAGGACATTAATGATTCTGAGAAAATGTTTCATTATCCTATTTGAGAATTGCGCAATATCAGAAATAAAGATTTAATGGAAGAATTGAAGATATAATTAAATAATTAAATATGTAATAAAACAATTAAATATTTGTTAAAAAATGAAATATTTAATGAAAAAATAAAAAAATTATTGAAAAATTAAAAAAATAATCCTTCAATGAAATAATTAAAGTATAATAAAAAGGACTAAAACTAAAAGACTTACTTTTTGACAAAAGAATTTTTCAAAATTATTTCATCTTCAAAGTCAGCTTCATTGGAATAAAACAACAGACGTCGTTCATTTTTATCCAAACCAACAATGTCTTTTTCTAAAACGTACAAGAACAGGAATTTCAACACAAAATTATATAAAATTAGGAATTTCAAAAATACACAAGAAAAAAAGAAAATCCTAGAATCAACCATAGTCCATTAATTTAAGCAAAATGTTATCAATAAAAATAGAATACAAAATATATATTTTTAATAAACATATTTACTTTTTGGTCATTGAATTTAGGCATATTCTTTATGTTCACAGTCTGACGATCAAAAACATAACTCAAAATTAAAGATGATGCAACCTTTGTTTTCTTACTTTGTTTGCCGAGAATAATTTTTGCTAAACAATCTTTTGCCAACACAGTTTTAATTAATGACACAAGATTCACTATTTATATTCATATAATCCGTAGCTGGAGGAAGTATGGGCGTTCATGCTTCTTGCAAGGGTATTATTCCTTGATTACCCATTTTTTCAACATAAATTTCAGAGCAACCAGCAGACAAGACAGCTAGCTGTAAAGGATAGTTACAAAAATTAATAGCAATAAAATTCCATGGAAATTTTAATGTTGAACCTAAGTAACTGAATCAATTATGTAATTGTCTTCTTTTTTTTTTTAGCCTCACAGATAGAAATCAAAAATATATTAGGTCAATATTACTTTTTATACCTAGAACCTTCATACATTGTCTTTTCTTTTCTGTTTTTCACACACCTTACCTTAATGACAATTGACATTATGCAGGCAGAGATCCCTTACTTGACCAATCCTCTCTCTCTCTCTCTCTCTCTCTCTCTCTCTCTCTCTCTCTCTTTCTCTAGCTCCTGTGTATTCATTCTTTGCAGACAGTCCACAGATTTGTAATTGTTGTTTTACCACCAAAACCAAACAAAGAGAAAGAAATATAACCTTTTTGTTTTTTCACTTTAACTCCAGGTACCATGGCTTCATTGAATGCTTTTGGCAATGGTGATAGCAACACTCCAACATCTGCATCATGAGCCATGAAGGACTCAATCAAGTGCTCCATTTTCATGTCTGTAATCAGATCGGATGATATAACTAATATGTCACTCTGAAAAATAAGAACACATTTTAATCAAAATCACTTCTGTCCAAATAGTTTCTTTGCTATTCAATAATTTGGGCTGTTTTTTTGGGGTTTTTTTAATACAGGAGGTTCTAAAAATATTGGCAAATTTCAAGTCCTCATATATTTTTGGGAAATTCAGTGTTGGTTTAAAAAAAATAAAACAAAATGAAATAAAACCAACACTAAATTTCAAAAAAAGATAGATCTAAAAACAATATGAGTCAATTTAGGACACCTGAAGAAGGCCAAAGGGTAATTTGGTCAAAAGATGAAAAAGAAAATAATATGATCGAGGAAAATAGTCTGATTAATACTTTTAGAATTCATCATCAAGGATTTCGATAAATAATACACATATCTAATTAACTATATATTCATATTAATAGAAATAGATCAAAAAGGTACAGTCCATTTTTTTTGTAAAGACATGCCATTTTATAATTTAATAATGAATTTTTGTTTGTTTCAGATAAAAGTTCATAATGTTGACAATAAAACATAACGTTTTGCATACGAGAGCTACGTGAAAAGTAACGCGTCACGGAAAATGGGCATCACATGAAAGATGTCATATTTTGCACTTAAATTCATAAAATGGTAAACCATTTTAAATAAATTTATGAAAAAATGATCTCATTTTCAATAAAATCTTATATTTCATGATCTTTTAAAAACATCTGCCCCATCATTTATATACATTTGTAAAATATAGTATTGTTACAATAAGTTAGAAATATAAGGGATATTTATTCTCGAATCATGTTAAAAAAATAAAACAGAGAATGTTTTGATTATGAAATAATTCCTGTGATGTAAACAACATTCCAGAATGTCATTTCCAGGTAGTTTAGATTATCAATAAAGAAAAATATGAGAGACGTTCATAAAGTAATGTTTTCTATTTTTTAACTTTTAACTCAAAAAGTTGAAGAGCTACAAAGACAGGAGTGGTACCATTATAATTCATTTGATTTGAAATGTCTTATTTAACATTCGAAATTTTCTATCCGTTTCAAAAAAAAGAAATGGTATCTAATGTGTGCTCCCTATTAGAACAATATTTTTTTCTTATTTTTCATATATTAAAATAGCCATAATTATAAAATATCAGACAAAATTATTTTGGTGCATCGGGTATAAAAATAATCTTGAAACAATACACAAGGCTTTTTACAAAATATAAACGATAAAAAAAATTTGCAATATACTTTAATTTTGTTTTTAATACGTCGCAGTGACTCAGCAGTTCCACTATATTCATCATCAGGAATTCCAACAAAGTCTAGTTTTATGTTGATGTCACCAGGGATTTTAAGAGCTTTTTCGATTTGAGCACGTTTGGATTCAAGTACAATAACAATTACATCTGAAATAAGAAAGAAAAAATGTTTGCAAATAAGATTAATAAATTAATTAATAGAAATTATAAAATAGTTTGAATAAAGAAATGGCATGTAAAATGTAGTCTATTTGTTTGAGGGAATTAAGTGGAAAGCAAAAGAAATATTGAAACACTAGTGTATACGGCCATTAAAAATAAAGGGTTTTAATATCACAAAAGTTGATAAAATAGTCTGAATAAAGAAATAGCATGAAAAGATGAAGTTTATCTGTTTGAGGGAATAAAGTACAAAGCAAAAGTAATGAGTATACAAATATACAAAGCTTTTTTTTAAGATTGGTATTTGATTTTTGTATATGGTATAATCAGTGACAAATTTGCTTGATGACTGAATAATCAGTTCTGTCAATACCGGTTTTAACTCTTCCATTTAATTTTCAAGAAAGAAGAAGGCACCAGACAAATATATCAAAAATAAATAAAAACACAATGGCTATTTTTTAGGTTGAATAAGATTTAAAGTGACATTTTTAAATCTCAAAACTATAATCTGGAATTAGTCAGATAATTTAGTTTCATCTAAAAAATACAGACAAGATGAGATTTGGTCTATTTTTGGGATTCTTTAAGATACGGCTTCATAATTTGTATATCCATTTCTTGGAAATAGTCTCTAACCCTTGCATTGACTAGTTGGAAGATGATACTGTTACCAAGGTTACCATTAAGAAGTCAACATGATTAGTTATATAGTTGCATTATCTAACTTTGACCCAAACCCTAACTTTTGTAATTGTAACGCGTGCAATCAATTTAAATTCGTCGTGCAATCAATTAAAATTCTAATCACGTGATAGATGATGTAATGGTGTCATCTTTAAAACTATCCCCGCCAGTCAATGCAAGGGTTAGAGACTTGTTTGCTTGAAGTAAACATTTGCCATAAAATGGCCCTTCAAACAATAGTTTGTTTTATTTATTTGTTTGTGTTTTTACGGCATATCAACTATTTTAGGTCATTTAATGCCAAGAACAATCATTTTTGGTAAACGTTAGTTTTTGTACACATAGTTTTTTTTTAATGACACAAATTACACTATTTGACCCATAGCTGGAGGGAATGTGGGGA